>JAQFVV010013877.1:0-66283 GCA_028023455.1 Epiperipatus broadwayi
GTTTAAGGTAAATAATTTGATCCCTGCTATTTTTGGCCGCCATGCTTCCTTCTGAATGTCCAGATTGTAGGGGGGACTGTTGATCCTATTTTTTTATAGTTTGCATTTTATAGCATTTTCTGCTTATTTTTTTTATTAGTTACTACGTATTAATCTGTGTTACGTTTTGACCAGTTGGGGGAATTGCTTTTTAATATGAACTTAGATGCATATTTATGTTGAAGGTAAATGATTTGATTTTTTTCGTATTTTCCCGCTTTTTTTGGCCGCCATGTTTTGTGAATTGTCAGATTGTGGAGGGAGGTATATCTCTTAATAGAATCTTCATGGTTTTTTGTGTTTATTATTTGAATTTTGTAGCATTTTCTTGCATTTTTTTTTAATTTATAGTTTTCGATTTATTTTCTGTACATATATTGTCTGAGGCATTTTTATTTGTCGATTTTGAGGCGTTTTTTTTTATTTTGGGTGGGGGGGGATAGCTCATAATGCAATTTTCATGATGTTTTGTTTTTATTATTTGAATTTTGTAGCATTTTCTTTAATTTTTTTTTAATTTGTAGTTTTCGCTTTATTTGCTGTACATATATTGCCTTAGGCATTTTTATTTGTCGATTTTGAGGCGTTTTGTAAAAAAATTTATCACTTGCCATTTTCAGGCCGTTTGTTGATGATGTCGCCGCGCCCTCTGACAGCTACAGTACGGTCTGCAAACCACGACCATATATATATATCATTAAAAACCAGGCAACATTTAGACAATGTCAATATCAATAGCAATCAATAATTTCAGACTGTTGTCAAGACAACATTCTTTTGATAATAAAAGTGGAATCCTTTATATGCATTATTGACAATAAAAATAATAATTATAAAAGTAATAAACTATTATAAACAGTATTGAAAAAAGATTAAATGAGAATGAATTGTTATATAAGTGTGTGAAAAGTAAAAATAATAGTGATTTAATGACTGCTTCAGTTTTCTTGGATCATGAAAGGACATGTAAATATAAATTTAAGTTTGATATTGAAAGTGTGAATATTCTTCATGAAGAGAAAAACCATAATAAAAAAAAATTAAGGAGGCAATTTTAATAAATAGGAATAAAATAAATTTAATTAATAAACAATAGGAATTCATGGGATTTGAGTTGATGATGTTTGCTTCTGTTTTGTTATTTAAATTTAAAGGCAGTTGAGGCAGGTTAAGAAATTTTTCCAAAGTACTTCTGCGGATTGAAAGATTTTATAATAGTTTATTACTGTTATATTTATTATTTTTATTGTTATTACAATAGTTTTTTTAATTAATGGACATTTTATTTCTTATATATATATATATATATATATATATATATATATATATATATATATATATATATATATATATTGTGCCCTTTTGTATGGGTCACCATTTAATTTTTGTGCTAATCTATTAAAAATTTTAAATTTAAGATATATTTGAATATGTGATGTTAATTTTGCTTATGGTAATATTTCAAAAGGTTTAATTAAAGCAATCTATGAGTATTTGATATGTAAAATTGTGCTGATATTGAGAGAGACATTTTAAATGATGATGATTATAATATATGGTTGGGAGAAAAATGGCCATAATCAATACTGCATGAATATATTTAATAAATAGGTATTTAAAGCTAAAAGTGTTTAAAAGACAAGTAAAATTAAATGCATATGTTATTGTTGATAAAATAATATTATAAAAGAATATAAATATTTTAATTATTGTAAGTACTTAAATAAAAGACTAATATTTGATTTTAATAATATTGGATAATTATTTTAAAATCTATTATAATATCTTATTTATTTAAAAAATATTTATTTTAAAAAATGCAATTGTTAGTTTATTTTTAGACGATGAGAAGCGTTTCTTGTGTTATAAAAAAACAGATGTTAGTTAAATTTACACACACATGCATGGAAGTTATTTAGTGAAGTTGCAAAACTATTTTAAAAAATTATGTTGTAAAATTTATAAATAATACGTGAGTTATCACGAGATAAAAATAAAGATATTCAATGTAAAATATTAAATCTGATTTTAAAATATTGCTTTAAAAATATAACGTATAAAAAAGACTTTGTGTATTTTAAATAATCTTATAAAAGTTAAAATTATAATTAAGTCAGTAAGAATATTTTTAAAAGAATGTTTAATAAATTTAAATGAATGATAAAGATTATTTTAGAAATTTGATAATGTAATAAATATTAAATGTTAAATAAGTCATTATTTATTTTTATTTTGTGTTGTTGGTAAAATATGTAAATAAGCCAGCAAAGTTGATTGTTTAATCTACCAATCAAGTGGGAAGTTTCTTCCGGTATAAAAGCTCAATTCAATTGTTAGGAGAGGACTTCGTGATTGAATTTTCAAGTTAATTGTGCTATTAAAAAAAAATAGCTAAGTAAATTTATAGACGCTCTAAAATCATTTTTTTTAAAATTACAAGAGTGTCGTTATAAATAATCTATAAAAGTTTTAAATAATAGACATGCAGTGTTAATTTAAATTTTCCTATCAATCGTCTCTAAATTGAAGCTCAATTTACATGCAAGTGGTCATGGGAACATCATATATAGTGAAAATATATCGGAAACTTTACCTTAGAAATATGACAAACGCTGGATTAGTTCGGAAATTTACAAGATGGAGAAAAGTAGTATTTTGGATAGTATATAATTTTAAAAGCTAATTACTATTGCCTATTAGAAAATTAAATACTTTAAAGAATAAAATACTTCTTTATAAAGAAAGTATTTTGTAAGATATAAATTTAAATATATCTTAAGGAAAGATATTAAAAATAAAAGTAGTTTTTATAAATACTTGCCTTGCTAAGTCTTTATGTTTAAAAGACTGAATATTGACAATTTTGAAAGGCAAATAAATTGAAAATATAATTAGCTAAAAGTCTTAAGATAATATAAAATTATTATATTGAAATAATCTAAACGCTGGTTGTTTGGATGAAGAAACTTATCCTTACCTGGATATTTTGTTAAGAAATGCGCAAGTAATACATGGACGTTCCAAGTTAATTTAAAAATAATTAAATATAAATTTTTATAAACTATAGACTAAATTAAAATAATAACTTTTGAATAATATTTTTAAAAGAACTAAACCAGGATCCTATAAACTATTTTAATTTTATTTTATTTTCTTGTGGGAACTTATTTTTAAAAAGAACATTTTCGTTTTTCATAAACTTTTAAAAAAACACGTGTTGGACCGGAAACAGGAAATGGTGTTCTAGTGAATGTGTGCCTCAGATTAAAGAACTTTATGGTGAAAAGGAAATATCGCTGGAGTCACGTAATATGAACTCTGTTTTATTTATCTAATATAAAAATTAAATATTATTAATTTATTAAAATAAGATAGGTACATATCTTTAAATAATAACTAAAAAATAATATAATGATTAATTGCATGAGTTTATTTTATAATTAATATAACACAGAATATTTTAAAGTATGATCGTAAGTATAAATGTGAATTATTTTATGAAGCTGTAATTCCGAAGAATATTGGAAGATGGACTGGACATTAATTCATTATCTATGGTAAAAATTGTATAATAATAATAATTTTGATGTATTTAATATGTTTTCTTTAGATCAACCAAATATTATGTTATTTTGAATGAATGTATGATTATTTTAAAAATACACACATTATATTGGCAGTGACAGTTTTATTTGAATATGCATAATTTGAATTTATGAAATAAATACGATGCAACATTACATAAGAAGCTTAGAAATAATTATATGATTCTTTCGTTAATAAATTTTGATATTTTATGTTATAGTATTAGAATTATATTTATTATTCATGGGTAATTATTTTTATTGCAAGTTAGGAATAGATTTAAAAGTCTATATTTTACTGTTGTTTTATTGGATAAATTACGTTAAGTTTTATGGAGAAGTTTATATTTAGGTTGAAAGTTTACCAAGTATAGATAATGAAGCATAAATAATTTGGAATTAGTATTTTATTTAAAGTTGAAAGTTGTTTTCCGGAAATTTTAAATAAGTTTAGAGGATGTTTTATAAATAGAAATTTATTAAGAAGGAGTAGTATTACACATAAAGTAAAGTAATAATTTTACATAGAAAAGAATCATAGAATTTATCTAATATAATATTTTATGAATTTGAAATTGATGAATAATTTAATTATTATTTTAATAGTACATATATGTAATGCATATTTAATAAAACATATAGCATAAATTGCATTAAATGAAATATAAAATTATAATCATTTATTTATTATTACATTATAAAGATACATTAATTTTATATTATGCTATTAGAGTAATGCTGATATTAAAGTGAACACATACTAGTACATGATGAAATAAGTAACAGTAATACTTAAGTGATGTAGTAATTTAATTAGTAAAGTTTAACTGTTTACATATGCTACATAAATATTATTTACATAAATTTTTTCTGTGTAATAATTGAAGTTCACTGATATTTATTTAAAGTCTAAGTTCTGAAGACATACTTCAATGTTATTAATACAGCATTTTAAAGGATGTATAATTACTTATTAAGAGTATGAGTTAATAACAGTGTAAACATATTGTATTATTATTTTCTTATTTTTATTTTCTTTGTTTTCATAATTTTGAACTGTAAATATTGTAAATAAATTCTTAGTTGAAGTTAATGTAAATAAATTTGTTTAATTTGTTTTAAAAGTGTGTCGAGTTCATTATTTTACACCACAGCATTTGACAGCAGATAATTTGAAGAAACATAATATTTGCACAATGTGAATTTATTAATATTATTTTAGAAATAAATACAATATTTTCCTGATTATCATTTATGAGAATTGATTGACATTATTACATCATATTACAATGGTCATAGAGTAATTATAATGCATAATATAAGAGTACAATATTATTTATTGCCACAGATTATTAAATTATAAGATTTTGATCTATTCCAAAATTAAGATACTATATGAAAATAAAAGATATACATATGATTATTTATTTAATGATTGACGATATAACAGAAATAGATAAAATTAAGTTATACTTTAAGATTAGTATTATAATTATTAAAATAAGTTAGGTGTATTTAGGTTTGATATAAAATCCCATATCATACTTAGTTACATGAGTTATCATTACTTTAAGATAATTAGAAGAACCTGAGATTATTTAATTATATTTTAAAAATTAAAAGTTAATATTTATTTATTTTATTATTATCAAAGATAATTTATTATATTTAAAAGCCATAAGAATGCTGTAGAGGTAGTAGTAAGTTAATAAGGAGGTGACAGTATTCTTATGCCATTGAGATAATGTCTTAGAAGATATTGACTCAATGTAAATCTACTTATTGCTTTGTAACTTTACTTCATAGTCTCATGATTTTAATTAAATACTTATTTAATTAGTACATATTATAGAAATATATTGATTTTGATAATTGATAATAAATTTAATTAGAATATGATAGTATAAAAGTAAATTAAAGATAGATATGCAAATTTTAATTAAGCATTATAATTTAATTGAGCTAGTCGTATTTCAAATTATATTATACATCGAGAAGTAAGGGTACAATATATATATATATATATATATATATATATATATATATATATATATATATATTACAGTAATTGCTGTGGAAAATGAATCAATTCAGGCAGTATTTATCAGAAACAAAAAGCTAATCATAAAATCAAGATCAGCCCTAAAGTATTTATTTCAATTGCTATTTTTATAATTTAACATAATTATGATTTGGATTGCAAGGTTCAGTTATTTTGTTTATCATATTTTAAATGTTAATCATCTTCATTAACAGCTCTTCACAAATGCGAATAATCTTTTGACCTCCAGAGGAGAAAAGAACAGAAATAAAAAATAAAATAAATTTTATGATAACTATATAAAATATTTTGCGAAAAACAAGTAAGTCTCACAAATCATAAGCTGTTGTTATTTTACTCTCTATATATTTGATATCTTGAAATACTCTACATTTTATTTTCTATAACAAGTTTTTGCTTTTGAAAGACTCAAAAGTTTGTCTAATTATAGGTCTTTATTACTATTCCATCCTCAGCCATATCCTCCTTTAAAATTAATTGACTACATTTCTTTAATGCGCCATTAAAATGATATTATAACGTTTTTAGAAAGATATACTGCCTCTCTCATTAAAATCAATCTGAAATTCATTGTAACTTTTTAGCAAGTCTGTTAAATAATAATATTTTAAATATTCAAGAATAAATTATATACTGTATATTCACGTATACAATTATATATTAAGTCTGGAAAATTATAAGCAGCTCGGCATGAATATTAAAACCCTGATTGGATCAAAAGTATTATATATTATGACCATTAGTGTATATTATAGAAACAATATTAAAACAGGCAAAACTCACTATTGATATTGCCACTCACATCAAGCTAGAGTAATCAGTGGATGCCAGAGGGCTTATGCATAAAATCCCCATCTAGTGCCTACTCATCCAATATCCCCAGACTAGTTTCTGGGTTGTGGCCGTGGATCTGAGTGGCAATACGTATAGTGAGTTTTGCCTGTTTTAATAACAGTTATAAGCAAGCATAAGAAATGGTGATCATGTGATGTTTATAGAAACTATAATTGTGTTTTAAATATAAGATAATTATAATTACTAAAGATCTTGCTCAAAAATAGTTAACAAATAGACAGAATAAAAAAATCAAATATTTAATATATTTGATCATTAATAAATTTTAATTTTATTACAAAGATTAAAAAATATAATAATATCTGACTTAGTAATTAGTTATCTCATTTAAGTAATAATTCAAAATTGTTATAAATAATTGCCCGTTAAAACTATATCACTGCAAGAAATTTGTGTAATATATATATATTGTAACAATCCGGGATTGGAGCTTAACGTGATCTGCACTACAGGGCGCCATCTAGGCATTTGAACTTTAAAAAATTTATAAAGTAGGCAGATACATAAGTCAAAAAAAAAAAATTTTTTTTTTTTTATATATATTGATTCCGGTCATTAGCCCATTGTCACTAGCTCAGGGAGTAGCAGAGATTTATATTTATAATAATATATTTTATTAATTCTTATCTAAGAATATTTTAAAAAAGAATAAAATAAGCCACTTCCAGTAATTAACACACAAACATTTATTTACGCACATATATAAAAATTAGCATTATTTTAGAATAACTTTTACTTTGGATTTTAACTTGATTTTAGAATTTAAATTTACATTTTAATTTTTATAATATAAGTTTACATTTTAATTTTTTATAAGTTCACACAGATGGATTTATAAAATGTGTTTTTAATGTTGAGTATAGATCGGTTACATAGATTACATGTCAAAAAAAAATTTCAAAATAAACATAAACGATCAAAATACAAAATCATTGATACCGTCAATTGCATAGGGAATTCAAGAAACCCAATGGTGTTCATCATAAGACACCACATTGACAACAATAACTTAAAAAACATCCGACATAAATACATCTTAGATACTCACTGTAAGGTATCAGTATTTACCGAATGTCTATATATTTTGATCAAATATAAAAACCAAAAACATAATCAACCGGTAACGAACCCATGCAAACATCTATACCCAACTTAAATTAATGCATTTTTATTTAGGATGTCGAGTATGAATAAACTACATAGATCTGCATTTGAAAAGAAAATATTCTTCCCTGATTTAACCTTAGGCAAAAAGTTCGCAGTCAAACCGGCATCAATCCATCTGATATATTTATGTATTCAATGTAGCATGAAAATACGACAACAGAGTTAGAGAAGACATCGTATCTCCACCAACAGGAATGCTACATCTACTGGTGAGTAGAACAAACAAAAAACTCCATAGGAATGGATTGCGGTTCTTTGCCGACTTACAAACCCATCCATAGGCAAACAAAAGGTGTGTAGCATATATATGCAATCCTGATCATAGCAGATCCCAAACTACATCTACTAACTACATCATATCCAATCCTTTGACCTAATTCAACTATGAAACAAGTAACCTAAGATTTACCCTCCCCTAATATAACTTTACAAATCTATATAGCCATTAACGCCTGACTTAAGTTTAACATTTATGTAATTTAGTCTAACAAAAAACAAAAAACATATTAAAAACTTAAAAGAACAAAAAAAATAAATGGAAATGATTTTAAATTAAAAAAAAAATACATCAAATAACATTACTAACATTAATTTACGTTGGTCAGATAGGATTCGTTGAGGTCCGATTTCTCAATGGATTTCTTTCATTTGCTAAAAGTTTTTATTGTTTTCCTATCTGACCGTTGTTTATACATTTAAATGCCCAAGGGCTTGTTCACTTGGACTAATTAAAATAATCATTTCCATTTTCCAATAACATTAATTAATTTTTTTTCAAACTTAAAGATATATTTTTATCTTTAAATTTTTACTGAAAATTTAGTTTTAAAATACTTTTCTTTAATAAAGTTTTCGTTTAATAATTTTTTTTTCATCTGTGCGATTTATATATACGAGTTTAAAATAGAAATAATTTTCAATTTTTATGTCTTAAAAAAAAAAGAAGTTTTTAAATGCAAACTTTTTATTTTAATTTTATGTTTAATAATAAAAAAAAATAATGTAACGGCGTATGTGCCCGTTACATATCAGAAAACTTGCTTAAAAAAATGAACAAAAAAAAATTTTTACTTAGGGTTAGTGATTACGGTACATGATTAATGAAGACATTTACAAAAACCTCCGGTTAGTAATTTTACAAAAAGACTATATAAAAAAAAAAGGAAAATGTTGACCATAGCATTCCTAAGAACCAACTATGTTTACACCTCCTCCCCCCATGAGTTCTATTTCATCTATATTTCATTTCTAACAAATGGCACGACAAGCAAATTATATAAATTATTTATTTAAGAAAGTTGCATTGAGGTAAATATGTTTTAAGAAATAATGGGTTTAAATGTGTATATTTGCAGCACAATTATAAATACCACCAACTTATTTATGACTGATTGAAATACATACATAGGGTTACACTGAAGTAATTCCCAAAGGTACTCATCGTAAGGCACCACATTTCGATCATAAACTACGTGGCTGTGCATGCCTATACACGTTAAAGCATAATATATATTAACAAACATTAATTGCAACCTTTTGACTTTCTTTTTAATTAAATACAATTTAATATTATTAATACTTTGTCATGTTTAATATATTTGCTATTTTTTTCTGGCAGTGCTTTTATAAGATTTAAAGTATCCGACTTTATGTAAAGAGATAAACATTTTGAAAAAAGAAATTTACTCAGGGTATACATGGTATTTATAAATAGATTGGCCCCATGTTGGGTGCCAGTTGTAACATTCTGGGATTGGAGCTTAATGTGATCTGCATTACAGGGTGCCATCTAGGCATTTGAACTTAGAAAAATTTATAAAGCAGGCAGATATGTAAGTCAAACAAAAATTTTTTTTTCTTTTATATATATTGATTCCAGTCGTTAGCCCATTGTCACTAGCTCAGGGAGCAGCAGAGATTTATATTTATAATAATATATTTTATTAATTCTTATCTAAGAATATTTTAAAAAAGAATAAAATAAGCCACTGCCAGTAATTAACATACAAACATTTATTTACACACATATATAAAAATTAGCATTATTTTAGAATAACTTTTACTTTGGATTTTAACTTGATTTTAGAATTTAAATTTACATTTTAATTTTTATAATATTATAAGTTTACATTTTAATTTTTTATAAATTCACACAGATGGGTTTATAAAATGTGTTTTTAATGTTGAGTATAGATCGGTTACATAGATTATACGGTCAAAAAAACATTTCAAAATAAACATAAACGATCAAAATACAAAATCATTGATACCATCAATTGCATAGGGAATACAAGAAACCCAATGTGTTCATCATTAGACACTACATTGACACCAATAACTTAAAAGACATCTGACATAAATACATCTTAGATACTCACTGTAAGGTATCAGTATTTACCGAATGTCTATATATTTTGATCAAATATGAAAACCAAAAACATAATCAACCGGTAACGAACCCATGCAAACATCTATACCTAATTTAAATTTAATGCATTTTTATTTAGGGTGTCGAGTATGAATAAACTACATAGATCTGCATTTGAAAAGAAAATATTCTTCCCTGATTTAACCTTAGGCAAAAAGTTTGCAGTCAAACCGGCATCAATCCATCTGATACATTTATGTATTCAATGTAGCATGAAAATATGACAACACAAAATACTATACTGTCAGGAATGTACATCTGACAGTAAGTAGAGTTAGAGAAGACATCGTCTCTCCACCAACAGGAATGCTACATCTATTGGTGAGAAGAACAATAAACAAAAAACTCCATAGGAATGGATTGCGGTTCTTTGCCGACTTACAAACCCATCCATAGGCAAACAGAAGGTGTGTGGCATATATATGCAATCCTGCCCATAGTGGATCTCATACTACATCTACTAACTACATCAATATATCCAATCCATTGACCTAATTCAACTATGAAACAAATAACCTAAGATTCACCCTCCCCTAATATAACTTTACAAATCTATATAGCCATTCACACCTGACTTAAGTTTAACATTTATGTAATTTAATATAACAAAAAACAAAAATCATATTAAAAACTTAAAAGAACAAAAAAAAAATGGAAATGATTTTAAATAAAAATAAAAAAAATACATCAAATAACATTATTAACATTAATTTACATTGGTCAGATAGGATTCTATTTATATTATTTACTAAAAGGTTTAGAATTTAGAGTTCTTATTGTATTCAAATGAATATAAAGTTCTTACGATTTTTAAAATGTCCAGCTTTATCCTTTACAGTTGCTTGCCATTGTTGGTAATTTTGAATGAGAATTCCCATGCCGTACTGAAGATATTGGTATCCAGTTAGCCATTGTTTTTATTTATCCGGAGGTCTTTACTTGAGCTGGTCCTTAATGTAGAAAATGATGTCATTTCTCTTTCTTTTTTAGCAGAACTGAAGGGATTGAAGAGTGCGTCTTTTCAATCCCTTCTTCTTCAACTCCGCACTAACACATATCTGTACTCTCATAATAACTAATTAATTCTTTTATTTTCAAACCTTTCCTTTTATAATAATTTTGTAGATTAACTCAACATTACGTCATGATGGTGAAAACCTTTTTGTTGAGGTCTGATTTTCCAGTTGATTTCTTTCATTTGCTAAAATTTTCTATTGTTTTCCTATCTGACCTTTGTTTATACATTTAAATGTCCAAGGGCTTGTTCACTTGGGCTAATTAAAATAATCATTTCCATTTTTCAATAACATTAATTAATTTGTTTTCAAACTTAAAGATATATTTTTATTTTTAAATCTTTACTGAAAATTTAGTTTTAAAATACTTTTTCTTTAATAAAGTTTTCATTTAATAATTTTTTTTCATTTGTGTGATTTATATATATGAGTTTAAGATAGAATTAATTTTAAATTTTTATGTCTTTAAAAAAAAAGTTTTTAAATGCAAACTTTTTATTTTAATTTCATGTTTAATAATAAAGAAAAATAATGTAACAGCATATGTGCCTGTTACAATATATATATATATATATATATATATATTACCAATTACTATATATATATATATATATATATATATATATAGTAATTGATAATGATTTATTGAATTAAAAAAAACATTTGTAATTTATTTCTTTTTCTATAATGTTATAGCTCTGTCTTATATGGGTGTGAGTTTTTTTAAATGGACACTCTTATAATAAGATGCTAAATTAAAGATTCAGATTTTAACATCAAATAAATAATATTAACATTATATACACAGAAATGAAATAGCTATAATTGATATGGAATTGATTTTCTCTAAGTCAATCTGAAACATAAGTCTCACAGAAATCTTTCAACTTTTTTATTATATATGGTAATTTGAAAAGTTTATATAGCTTTACTGACAGTGTTACTAATTCGTTTATTATATATGATGCAGTAATCTAACATTTATATTTATGCAGCAGCTATCTAGATTACAAATTATAAATTACAGATAGACAATAAATGAAAAACATTTTAAATCTGCTTAGGTTTTGGACTTAATAATATATGGTAATACTGCTGAATAAATTTAAATGTTAAATTGACGATATGGGTATAGCATTATATATATATATATATATATGGATTATATATACATACATTAAATAAAATTAAATTGTTTTTGGATAGATTTTTCACATACTAGTATTCTAGCATGAGGGTTATTTATTTTCTCCATAGATTGCATTCAAAATTAAACAACCAATAAAGTTCAAATATCAGAAAGCATTTCAATCAAAATCCAAATTTTTATTGCCATTTCTGGAATATTGAGTGTGTCTGAAAAACCTTGTAACATAGATTTAAATTTTGGGATTATTTAAATTTTTGTTAGCTTTTCAGTTTCAATGTTATGATTTGGTTCAGTATTAAAATAATGAACTCTGCAACTCAAGATTCATAAATCAGAGTTTCTGTACTGTTGCTTCCAATATTCAAAGTTTTTATGAACTGCTAAAAACTATGTCTTAGATAAAAAAAAATTCTGAATGTTCATAATTATTTTGGAAATCTATAAGCAATAATTATATTATACATTTAAAAGCCTTAATTTTTTAATAATTAATCTTGTAATTTGTGAATAAACATCATAATCATATATATTAGAATATTTTAATAGACTTTATAGAAGTAAATATTGAAAGTAAGATAGCATGATTTTAATTTATAATTGCTAGTTTTAATTGGTTATCTGCTGGAGTAAATAATTTAATAGCAATTTTAACTAGTTTCTAAATCTAGGCAGAGGGAAGAATGGGTTAGGAAGTTGGTTAGAAAAGGAAAAATATAAAGCATAATTTATTTGGTCATAAATATAATTTTAATTAAACATAATAATAATAATTTATGCCTCAATTTATTGCATATTTACATATCTACAACCAGAGACATTTTAAATTGTGTGTGCATCTTTCAATATTTGTGAAAGGAAAATTTTCAACATCAATTTATTCAATAAAAAGTTAAATTTCCAACATTAATTTAACTAATTGAAATGTTTGAATTCAGTTTTAAAAATGATTCTCACAAATAATTTTTTTATTGATTGAAAAAGGACTGCTTTGTAATTATTAGATTTGCTTCAATTAAATTTGTTTGTTTTTTTAATAAAAAAAAATTAAAAAAAACAACAACAAAATAATTAATTAGGGTGAAAATTAGTTGGTATGATAAATAACCTAGATTTGTTTTTTATTTGCAAGTAAGGTTAAAAAATAACATAACAGAATAATATTTTTTCATAAACTTATATAAAAACCAAAAGAACTTGTGTTAATCTTTCACTTTGATTTCAACTCTAGAAGGTACTCTAGTTGTGTTCAAATATATTAAATTATTTTTCCTGTATTTCTCTACAACTGAGATAGCTATTGGAAAAAAACTTATATTCCAGTTATAATAAAGCATCAGAAAAATCTCAAAGAAATTATGAGCAAATAGAGTAAAAACTCCTGGATTCTCTTTCTTGAATTGTTTAGCTCAAGTCTAAAATAGTATCTGAAGTATTCCATTCCATTGTTATCTGCTATTAATCAAACTCAAATCAATTAAAGAATTCATCTAAGTAAAATAATAATATCGCAACTTTTCTCATATAATATACCTTAAATAAGAAATATCAAATTTGTGACAATATTAAAAGACTTTAGAATTTAGTGATGATATATATGAGTATTCAAATATTGCCTGACTTTTAATAAAACTTTAGAAAAATAAAAAAATCAAGAATCAGTTAGTTAAAGATTCAGTTATGTATTCTAAATATAATCATTATTAATTTAATTTTGTTAAAGAAAAAAATATTTATAAGTAATCTTGTATTTTATTTATTTATATTTATTGTATCTTCTTTTGTTATTATCAAAATACATTTCAAAATACTAAGGAAAATATCACAAGGATATTGTGGAATTAATTAAGTATGGCTGAAAAAAACAATCATTATAAAAGATTTCAAAATTTATTAACAGAAATTTTTTTTGAAATATTCTACTGTACATGTTTTACATTAACATATTTCTAAGTATATTATAGTATTACTTGCATATGAAGTAGAAAGTATAAAGAAAATTTGAATCATTTTAAAGAAAGGCAAAGAGTTTGAAAAAGAATAAATATTGCAATAAATGACAAAAGATATTCACATTAAAAATTAGTTAAAATTAGAGCTAAACAGATATCCTAATTATTAAACTGACTTCATTTAATAATAATGCATGAACATATGTGTTAGTGAGTGAGTGTAAATATATGATGCAGAATTTAACTTATTAAATAAATGCTTTTGTGCATGAATTATATTACTTGGATATGAATTAAAGTATTACAAATTATTAATTTCAAAAAATTATATTAATATTTGAAATATCTGAAACTGCTTATGGCCCTGTTTTACTTAAATGCAATAGAGATAAAGAAAAAGAAAATGTTGAATAATAATTTATTTTGGGAATAGTAACTTATACTTCATTGACAATATAGTACATGGTTTTGATTAATCATATTTGAATAATAGCAGAATATTTAAAAAATTAAATGTAGAGTTTCATACGTGTTTATGTTATAGAAGGGTATTGGTTATAGTATACACATTTTTTTTATTTGTTGTCATTGAATATTGATTTGCTATTCTTTTATTGAGGAGAGTTAATACAGACCAATATCATGAGTCCTATGTAGACATTTGAATTAATGAAGTCATGAATATTATATTAGTGATAAAACGATTCATATTTTACTTTATGCAGTTAACATAACCCTGCTGTAAATGCACATAAAAATATTATGAGTTGTTATTTTACATGATGGATGTTGTTTAATGACATGAGCATATCTACTCCTTAATAATTTTATTAATTTATTCTATGTATAAGATACTTCAACTATGATATCTTTTTATCATATAAAATGCATTAAATGATGGAGATCTGTAATGATTGATTATGAGGATTAAGTTACAATTGAGAAATTATGGTGGTAATGTGAGAATTTGTGAAAGAGGAAGAAAATTGATTTCCAAAACAGTGTATTTCAAACTCAAAAACATGCACATTCACACAAATTAAATTTAAATAATATGCAATGAGACAGATTAAGATCAAAAATTTGCCAATGCAAAATGATTACATGCATAAACAGCTTCAGAAATATATAAAAATACTAGATCTAGAAAGATTTTAAATAAGAAAGCAAGCCAATGCATTCTAGATATAAACATAGCCTATTTTATATACATGCATTTTGTAAATTGATTTTTAAAAAATTCTCCAGAAAGTATGCACTGGACATTTAAAAAATTCTGTATTTACTTATATACATGCGTGTGCAAATTAATTTTTAGTTAGTTATTACATTATCAGAAGTAAAAGTACATTAAAAAACAACTTTTTTATCATACCAATAAAGTTGTTTCATGGCTAGAATATGCTCTTGTAGCATCTTGATATGATATACAAGTTCATTTTACTTGCAAATATCAATCTTAAAACTAAATTAAATTTTACAATATGAAATAATCAATAAACATTAATGTTTAAAAAGACTACATCATGATAATCTCACACTTTAAAAAGTAATAGATCCTATAAAAATGTTTTGTACATTATAATAGGATGCTATCAATTGTTTCTATGCCTAATTTATGAATAATATTAAATCTGTAAAATAATTATTTTGGAATAACTTATTATCTAGTTATTTTAGTATGATGTCAAAGTTTATCAATAAAATATCTGCTGTCAAAGTAGTCTCAAAACGTTTAATTACCTTGAAATTTTCAATTTTTCTGATTCAATCAATCTGGAAAAAATAATACTGAGACTTAATTTTAAGATGTCTACTCAAAATGATTAAAAATTTGATGCTTCAGATTCAGAAACTGCCTCTAGTTAAGATATATAATAAATTATTATACAGAAGTTTGTTATTAATAACTTTAGTGAGAGAAGTGAGGTTTATATCAATCAAGATATACTATACAAATATGTTTAAATTAATTGATCTTCTAATTCCCAAAGCAGAGCACTTTCTTCTCATTTTTAAAATTCTGCAAAGATTCAAACAATTACAGTGCTAAGTATGTATAATGCTCAAAATCATTGTTTTGAAACAATTACTGCTATAAATAATTAAACTGCTTTTAGTCACAACATCTAATAAGATGTGCAATGAAGAAGAGATACTCTTTTGCTGTACATGTTTTCAAATTCGTATTTTGAGAGCATAGCAATAGTTGTTTCAGAAAACTTGTTTCAAATATTATACATATTTAGCACTTTAATAATTTATTTTTATATATTTATGTTTGAATCTTTATTTTTAATATTTTAAAAATGGAAAATATTGCTTTGCTTTATAAATTAGAATATCAGTTACTACAAATAACTTGAAATATATATCTCAGTTGGTTTAGAACTTACTCCTTGCAGTAATTGTCTATGTAAGGAAAGCACATATTATTAAATGCTATGGCCAAAAACAGATCTATTATTTATAATTACTAATAGTCCCAAGAATTGTTGATATATGTGTGTTTATATATAATAAATTGCCTAATGTGCCAAAGATATATTTATAACTCTTCAAATTTTTATATTATCAGTGTTTTCTTCATAAGTTTGATATTAGATCATGAGGCTTCAATCAGTACAAAAAAATTTAAACCTATTTTTTTTTTTGCTTTAAATTCAGTGGACAAATCAAAGACTTAGAATATCTAAGCATCCATACAGAAATAATAGACTCACAAATAGAATATCAGATTATTGTTTCTATAGATATATTCAGGTTTTTGGGATGCCTAATGGTTTTCCTTATGAATGGTATTGTTTGATATGATTAATAAATCTGGAATATATGTATGTCAAGTATTTAATAATCAAAAAAGCAAGTCATATATAATGTGACAAGTATTTAAATTTTCTAATAGACATCTTAAAATTCTCTCTCACTTTTAAATAAATATGAGAAATTGTAATGGATCAGAGAAATTGAAATTTATAAAATCAAAGAGGTCATAATCAAGATATATAATCAGAAAGGTAAACTATCACTTTAAGATTAATGTTCATGTGTTTAAAGATTCTGATCGTTTCTATGAATTGCATCTGTAGCAAAAAAAGATCTAAAAGAAAATAACATCTAAAATGTACAATATAACATAATGACATGAAAAAGAAAGTTGTTTTAAAAACAGAAAACATAGCACTGTTAATACAAAAAGAAATGTTATCATAAAGTATATATTTTTTTTATTATAATAAATGATAAAAACAAGAAGAAATAACCATACAATATATATAAATATATAAGAATAATATAATTAATTAGATTTATGCTTGAAAGTTCATAAGGAGTTTGTGTCAGAGTTGTATATAATCTATAGATCTGAATTATCATAATCTTCCACGTAACCATTGCACCAAATAACATAGGGCAAAAATTTAAGACAACATTTTTGAAATACCAAGTGTTTTACATAAAATGTAAGACCCATAATTAAATATATAAAAAATAGAAATACTTAAGAAAATAATGAAATTGTTATTAATAGTTTAAAATAAACAAAATACAATAAAATTATTAGTAAAACTACACACCAAGTGTCTGTAATAAAAGTGTACCAAGTTGTGGGATAAGTGGCATCCATGTGATCTTTTAAAAAAGATTAAAATATATATGTTAAAAATTATAGATCTATCAATCTTTAACTAATTTTATACAAGATTTTTACTAATATCATTGTAAATGTCAACAGAAAATTTTAAAATCAAACCTATTAAAGAATAATATTTTATAGCTGAATATTAATACATTGTATAAAAAATGGATATGAATTATCATTTTATATTTGATTTGTAGGTAACAAAATGACATTTGCCTATTAAAGCGTTTTTACAGTGATTATAATTCTGAAACATCACACATGTTATTATCAGATTATAAAGAATATTTATTAAAAGCAACACTAATAATTAGATTACGTAGTTATACTAAATTAGTAAACATTGATCAGATATATGCAGGAAAATTGAATATCTCTAGAATATTTTACAGCAGTTAATATAATTAATTTAAAATGAAAGTAAATGAAGATTTTTTAAGTCATTAGGAATTGCAAATAGTTCTTCAAAACTGCAAAATTACAAGATTTACCAGATGACAGTAAGAAAGCAGTTCTAAAAATAAATTATTTAAAAGCTAACATAATGTTTAATGGCTTTTCAAAAAGAAAAATATATTAGTGAATTAGGAAAACTTAACAGCTACAAATATTATTGGTTAGATTTTTAGTGTATATATATATATATTATAATGGGATAGGTAGATGAGGTAAATATACAGCTACAAATATTATTGGTTAGATTTTTAGTGTATATATATATATATTATAATGGGATAGGTAGATGAGGTAAAATGAATGAACCTAGGATGATGGCAAATCATCATCACTCTCAAGTCAACAATATTTCAAATAAAATGATTTAATATAAAATTTACAAGAAATATAATATTAAAGGGGAACATGAGATCATAAAATCTCTAAGAGATCATTGAGAGATCAGCCAGCATTCCTTAGAGTAACTACAATATATCAACCAGCATTATAAATAAAGGTAATACTAATACTCAAAATCACTCATTATCATGAATAATCATTCAATCAAAATATAATAAAATGTCCATATTGTGGCTGGATTTGAACAATAAAAAATATAAATCAATAGTCAACCTTGTGACTGGATTGAAAATGGGTCTTCTGTAGACCAGGCTAACTATTGAGCCTTTTCTACCTTGGGCGGTTATTTAACCATTAATTTGGAGGCACAAACTATCAGAATACATAAGAATCAAGCAATAATGCTGGGACATTAAAACATGCTGAGCACCATCAATGCACATACCACTGGTACAGGCCAACTATAAACTTAACTCCTAATAAGGCTAAACTGAAATAAAAGATAGTGCATGGGCTTTAAAGAATATAATCTTATGCACCAACCAGGGTGATGATTGATCATCACTGGATGCCCAAAAACACTAAATACACATCTTCATTTATATATTCATCCCATGCATGAATCTAGCTCAGAGAACAAAGTTCTATTACTGTATGTGACCAAGAGATGATGCAATATAATTTTTAACAATTGAATACAAGTTTATTAACAACAATAAAAAAGTTGAAATTAAGGTCCATTTCTGATTTTGATTACAATACAAAATTTCAAATAATTACATTGTAATTTACATAATTACTACTCAAAATTCAAATTCTTACATTGATTTACAATATGTGTGCACAGATACACGATTTCTAATATTCAATTAATATATTCAATTGATATTTAATAATTACAAAAAATGATTAAATTTTACATATATGTCCTATTTTAATTTGTTACAATAATATTATATTTTTCTAATTAATTCCATTTGGAAAACATGCTTAAATTTCACATATATACCTGTTTATAAATAAAATATATATATAATTTAAAATTATTTATCAGTTAATGAGTTCTTTCTTTTTTCTTAAAAAAATTATAGTCATTTTTGACAGGTATTTGTTGATTAATTATCAACGTTTTTAAATTTAAATTATAGAATATATTCTATACTTTTTTGTAAACTTTTAAATCTAGGCAAAATTATTTACTTGTTTGTTTCACTTTCAAAATGTCTCTTTTCTTTTTAATAAATGACAGATAAAATCATTTTATAAAACTAGAAAAAATATATATTTCAAAATGTCTTTCTGTTTGATTAGTTAATGCTGATGAAGTAGGCAAGGTGAGATAGGAAAGGTGAATACATGAACTGCAGCTCCTATGCCATGATAAGTAGACAGCCAAGCATGGACTACCAGAACACAAGTCCCCATGATGTTGCAAGAAAATACCTCATTTTTAAGCACTGCTCCTTCTAAGTACCTAGACAGATCATCCACAAGGAGTAGTATCCAGAAAAAAATATTAGGTATTGAGCCAACCTGCTCATCTCTTGTGAGTCTTAAAAGCTATAGATGAGATCTATTCATGAGACAAAGGCCTATTCATGAGGCCTACATATACACCACAGGACTACTCTGGGAGCTCAACATCTAAGTCTAGTCAGTTCTGAGCCTATACTTCAGAGCATCATAAATGCACTGCATCCAGACAGTCCTGATCAACTATACACCCACCATAAACATGAAAAGTACAAATCCATGTATCATTTCTAAAATGCCATTTTACTATATATAACTCTACTCACACCAGCTGTATATATGTTTATCTGTGCTTTTCTGCCTTTTTATATATATATATATATATATATATATATATATATATATATATATATATATATATATATATATATATATAATTACTTCTTCAGCAAGCTGGGTTCCCTGGTCAAGCTGGAAGATTTTTTTTGGTAAGTTTGGTTTTAGTGATTGTCATCATCAGGAAAAAGTATTCAAGTAATTTGTTTGCATACCATGAGCTTCCTTTTGGAGTCTAAGCAATTGTCAAGCTAACTTCTAGAACATATTTAAGCAGCTAGTGATCTATTTGAAGTGACCTGGCCTCATGAATCAAAACTCTGCAGTAAACTATAGGGCAGCTACTGGACTGTACTCTCTTAGAACTTCATAAGAGCTTTGTATAACTCTGCTAGCTATTTTGTTCTCATTTTTTCAGGTTATTGATTCAGAAGTGACCCAGCTTCAAGTAAATGAAAATTCCTGTGAAATAAAATAGTAGCAGCTCCTGAATCTACTGTCCTGCCTTCAGCTACATCAGTTCATGGTAGCTATTCTGCCAACTTTGCTACTGCCAACAGCAAACTGCAGCTATCTATTTTGGTCAGATAATTGCTTCCACTTACTCAAATAATTTTATTAGCCAAGCTGTTCTGTTCAACTCTTATAAAAAACTACAATCCAGATTGTTCTTTTCAGAAATCACTATCCAGACTGCAGCTGATATTTTTGTCAGCCCTTTGATGGAATCATCTGAGGTGATAACACCTTGATTAAAAACAGAGTTTTATTTTTATCTTTCTAATCCATTGGAATCTACTTACATGTTTTAATTAATTAAAAAAATTTCAAAAACAAGTATGGTATTTTTACATTTCAAAATAATAATAATAATAATAATAATAATAATAATAATAATAATAATAATAATAATAATAATAATAATAATAATAATAATAATAATAATAATAATAATAATAATAATAATAATAATAATAATAATAATAATAATAATAATAATAATAATACAATATTTATATTTATTCAGACCTTTTAAAAGTTTAATTTATAAAACTATTTTTATTTTAAATCAGAGTTATTATTTATTACTTTTTTTATTTCAGTGAATGTAGAAAATATATACTACAATTTTTTTCTGTGTTTATTTCTACTTTTCTTTCAACTTTATATATATTTATGCACACACACTATATTATTGTGTGTTATGTAATGCAACTGGTTACAATATATATATATATATATATATGATAGCATAATAGTAAAATTAATCATGGATTTAAACTCAGATAGAATAGTTTTAGTAAAAATGATGTAATATTTAAAAAAAAATGTGATTATGACTTTGAAAAAGATTTTTAATAAATGTATTTTTCAACTGCTTATTATTAATTGACTTAATAGAAAAGTAATACAAAAGTTTTAGACAATATAACAAACTATGATATTAAAATATATGCCATTCAGGATTTCTTAAGAAGTTTGAATACTAGCAGTAATAGAGTTGAGCTTGAGTTTAAAATTTGTCACTCTTCCAGTGCACTAAACAATGCAAGGCTATCTTACAAGTATATAAATGGGAATAAAAGCCAAATACATATGATGTGAGAATAAGACATTACTATTGACTATCACTGGAAAAATCAAGGAATTAAGATGGAGCTGGACTGAGTGTATTGTTAGAAATAGATGGACCTCTGAATCTTAAATTTGGATTTCAAAAAATTGTAAAAAATCTAGAAATTTACTATTTGTTAGAAGAATGTCTGATGTATGAAAGTTTTTTTTCAGTAATGAAGAGAAGCAATATATCAAAGTAACTTCCTTATATTCAGAGAGATCATTATTCCATAGTGAATTAATAATGATTGAAAATAATGATGGTATATCTAAATATGTGTGTAGTGATCTAAAGTAAGCATATAGAGATGCTTAGATAATATCACTAACACTATCAAAACAATCTATTTTAGTATGAAACAAAGTAAATTTCTATTTTAATTAAATATAACATATAATTTTATTCGTTTTAACCTTGGAAAATACCCACATGGTCATAAAACTAATTTATATACACATATATTTAAATCAAATAAATGTTCTTTATAGATTAATTATTTATTGCATTAATAATAAAACAATAAAGTATTTAACAGTGATAATAAATTATACAAATAACTATTATAAAATGCAATAGTACTTTCGCTATTTTCATAATCTTTTACTAAAAATTTAAAATTGGGATAGACTATAATTGATTTTAACAGTGAAATAAAATATTCATTAATAAATAAAATAATACTAACATATATAAATTAAAAATAAAAAAATTCAAATTAATATTCTATCACATTTCAGTAAAACAAATTAGACATAATAATTACATTACATAATTTAATATTAGAAATTAAGTTTGCAATTACTTGATTTTTTTAAAAGTTACCATAACGATTTTTCATAAAATATTTTTAATAGAAAAATAAATTAGAAAATATTGAAAAATTAAAATATTCAATGTTATTTCAACATTGCCATGAAATTATGTAATCACTATGCACTATGAATATACATAAAAATAATAATTTATGGAATATAAGTAAATCGTTCTTTCCATTGACTTGGACGTTTTTTCTCCATAATTTTATTTATACATTTATGATTTTTTTAATCAGAGAATATGTGTGCTTATATAAATTAAGCTCTGTCTTATTAATGGAGTATATGGTTGATTATCATTATTTTAAAATTCTTGTTTCTTGACTTTTCATATATTCAAAAAATTGTCAAATATGAAAGGAGTCAAATTCATACTTATAATTATGATCGTAAAATGCTTAGATTTTAAATATAACTATAGTTTAATTGATAAAAAAAAATAATTAAAAAAATAAAATAAATGAATTTATTTCTTATATTTACTTTTTTCTTCATTACTAAGTAATAGAAATTCATTTTATAATAAAAGTAGTAGCATTTTTGTAATTTGTAAAAAAGAGGTAAAATGTTTAAAATGTATGCCTATGCTTG
Organism: Epiperipatus broadwayi; assembly: GCA_028023455.1. Lineage (NCBI taxonomy): Eukaryota > Metazoa > Onychophora > Udeonychophora > Euonychophora > Peripatidae > Epiperipatus > Epiperipatus broadwayi. The sequence goes on from JAQFVV010013877.1 coordinate 23,519, forward strand.
TTGTTTAATTTATTACTGAATATTGCTTTAAAAAAGTAATTGAATCTTAAAAGTAAATTCATAATATTTGTAAATATCAGTTGGACAATTAAATTCGTTGTTTTTACATTTATGTGATTAAAATAAAATTTATAATAAAATTATATTTTCTTTGTACAAATTTCAAAAATTGACTTAGTATAAATATGATTACATTACTGTCATTGCTTTTTAATATATTTTGTAGAATTGAAAATGTTTACTTTTATAGTATATATCTAGTTGACAATCAACAATAAATAAATTGTCAAAACTTTTTAACAACTTAACATTTTTATTCATGTACGTGCTACAGGAATCATACATTTTGTTTATGATTTTATTATGTCATGTTAACTGATCTACAAGTTGTTTTGAAAGTTGAATGTTTCAAAGACTAATAGAGACTTTATAACAAAAATTTTAGAACATATACTTATTTAGAATTTAAACAAAACAAAATGCTTCATGTGCGACACAGATTGTCATTTGCATCAAGAAGGGTGCGTATTTTGTGTGTGATAGAATTATATATTTGAATATAAGTTCATAGTGATCATCATCCTCTCACATCTTGGTCAAAAGTGACTCATGGAAGGCATTAATTTCTAAACTGAATGGCTAAAAGCTCATGAAAGATGAAAAGTATCAACATTTACATTTTTCAATCTAATATTGTATATGGACAATATGACTTGGAAAAGTATTACCTTAAGATGGGACAGTCTTCTTTGAAAGCAATGTTCATACTATAGACGAATCTGTCTTTATATTTAATTTAAAAAGACTGTATATATTAAAATCTACCAACTAGGTTTCACATTTGAAAATAGACAATTTTTTCAGAAACAAATGTTTTGGTGATTATTAGATATCAATTTGTTCATTAATTGAAAATATAGGCAAGTGATAATTTATCAAATGACTATTTTTATACTTCTGATAGGCAGAGTTTTAGCAACCTTATTATTAAAAAATAACAGCATTATATGACATACTAATCATAAATATTTTGTTTATAAATATAACAAATTGTTTGTATAGGCAATTTTTTATGGCTTTTATCTTTGTAATGGCCAATAATTTCTCTAAGAAGCTTTAATTTTCAAACAAACTCAATCCATTACATTTCATTCTTTATTTTCCATTAGTATAGTCACCAGTTTCAAAATTGTTGGTCTTAAAAACATTAAATAGTTTATTAATTTTGGATAATGCTACTTCAGCTAATAATAGATTAAAAATTTGTTTCCTCTTAAACCTAAGTATATATAACTTTTTTTACAATTTTATAAAATGTATATCTTTATGTTAAGTATGTTTCATCAATTTCTAAGTGTTTTATTTGAGAGAATGATATTTCATTAACATATTAATTTTTGCTTTTAACTACTTAATGTCAAACACAGTGCATTTCAGTATGATAGGTTTTTAAATTTTATAAAACTTAATCCACATAATGTTTATTTTATATCACTGTCATCATTAATAATGATTTGTAGGATAATATGACTATTCTAATTCCAGAAGAAAAAAATAATTTTAAAAAAATAGAAAATAAAAAAAATTGGAAAAGTAGAGAAATGATGTCGGAATTGTTGTGTTTCTAATTAAAAGATAAAAATATTGCATAAATCCACAATCACAATTACTGCAGAAAAAGGATTAATAACATGGTATTGTACTAAATTAGATGATCGATAAAATATATACAATAAAACATCATAAGACAATATATTTTGTTTAAATATTTTGTTAGAAGAATATATATATGATCATTCTATATTTGCAGTCATTCTGACAAAAAGAATTGGTACAATGATATTGGCTGCATATGGAAAAAAAATCATTTTTATTATTTTAAATTTAATTTATAAGTGCTGTATTTATTAATAATTACATATACATAAGTATTAGCTTTATTATCTAACTAGTACATAGTTTCAGTGGAATTTGAAAGTTAGAATTGACTATTTGATAAAATTATTTAAAAGGTAAAGAAATAAAATGGGAAAAGGTCATATTAAAATATATAATTATTTTTGTTTAGATTGTGTATTTAATTATGTATATCAATATGTGGATAAGTGTATTAATTGTATAATTATATATTTAAATATTGTAGCTCTGATGATGACTGCATGACAGTTGAAATTGTTAGTTTGATATAAATAAAAGTATTGATAAAGTATTTAAGAAAGGTATAAATGGTATATATTATAGTAAAAATCAATACATAGAAAAAGAACTAGAAAATTATATTACTTCCAAAAGAAAGTTTATACTGGTCAGAGTAGTTTGAGATTAAATAAAAGAATAAAGGTACATAAAAGTAGGGTTAGGAATAAATATCTTAGTTCTGCTTTGTATGTCCATGAAAAGATACAGGCCACACTATTAATTTTGATGGAGCTAGGGTTGTCTTCTTTGAGAGAAATGAAATAAAAAAAAGAATTAAAGAATCTTTATTATTGAAATTTTATTATTCTGAAGCAATTAGCTTATTTAAAAGTTCTTTTAATATTAATGGTGGATGGAAAGTAAATGGAATTGTGAATAATGTTTATTACAAATATGGTGTTATTTTGTAGTTCTTTACATTTGAGAAGTCTGCTTTATAACAGTAAAACCATTGTTTGTGTTTTTGATTTTATTTCTTGGCTAATCTGGTTGAGTTTTTGGATTTGGGGTAATTTTCATTATTTATTGACTAGTTTAGCTTTAAGCTTGTTATGTTTGTAGGAATATATATATAATTTATGATTGAGTTTGTATCACTTCAGTTTAAGAAATATATTAGAAACATTAATAAATTTTTATATCATTAGGATGCATAATTTTAATTTTTATTATAATAAAAATGGTTGATATTAACTTTTTTTATTAAAGATAATATTATTATTTGTATTTTTTTTTTTGTTTATTGAGTAGGATAGATGTTCGCCATTGAAAAAATAAACAAATTGTTTAAATAAAAAACGTTAAAAGGAAAATGCATTAAATGCAATAATAAATAAAATCATTTTATGGGACAAAATAATACTTTTGAAGATGTAGTGATCAGATTAATTTTATTAATATTGTACCTAAATGTCAATTACCTCAGACGTACAGAAACATATTTTTGGTTACCGAAACTTAATTACTCCATCAGAATTGTCTCTTATTGCATTTTCTTGCTCTAACCAAATTACTCTGGTAAATAAAAAATGATAGATTTTATCATTCAAATGATATGTTTCATTAAAATATTGATTCAAAAATCAAATTATTTTTTTACATATATATGTCTGTTTAGAATATTTTAGATTAGTATATTGCTATAAAATGATACTTATGGTAATAATAGATATAATAGGCGATATAAATTAAATTTAACGTGTTGAATTTATTGTTTCATAAAATACGATCATTTCTACTCACGCATATATATATAATAAATCTTAATTGTCCATAACGTTATCATATTGTATAAATTATAATTTTAAATAAAAACTGACAAAATACAGTGTGTTTTATAATAAAAAATAATATATTTACATTATTTAACTATTTGTCTTTTATTTAGCAAACGCTGTGAAAAAATTCCTAAATGGAAGGAAAACAAATGAGATAATATAAAAGTATTAGTTTTGGGAAGAAAAAAAATTGTTTACCTTTTGCAGTTTTATTTAAATTGATACAAAATTATAATATATACTGTATAATAAACTGAACTATATTTTAGAATAGAATGTGCACACAGTGGGCTTGGAGGGAGAGTGCTTGAATTTTTTATTAATTTGTTAATTCCAGTTTAAAGCTATAGATGTAGAATTATTTATATATAGAAATAGAGTGATGCTCACAATAATTAAAATTCCTGGAAGATTATTAACTAAATGAAGAAATCTTTGGTTCCCAAATTTGCCAGCCATTTGATTGTGCCATCTTCATAAGATATTTTAAGTAATTAACTATCATCATCATTTTCATTCTTATTATTATTATTACAAATAGATTTGTAAACAAAAATTGATCACTGAGTTTATTGTTATGTATTTTTAACTATCATTAGTCCTTTGAAGAAATCACTGAATTAATCCAGTTTTTAGAATAAAAGCTTTTAATCCATATATTTAGTAATTGATTTGTTTTTTAACTTAATAGGTGTGATGCTATTGAATCTACTGATGTGAAACACATCTTTATAAAATTCATTGAATGAATTAAATGAATGGTAACAAACTTAATTTCCCAGAAGCATGTTTTAAAATGAACTTGGGCATATTTTTTGTGGAAAAAGAAGAGTCCATTGATGTTATAAAAATTAGATTAAAGACATCAAAACATGCACTTTTGATTCATTTTCATTGGAAATATGTAATAAAAGATAAAACATATTGAAGATGTACAATCATTTAAAATGTTAAAGTCTTTTAAAATTGAAGTTCATGATAAAAATTTAAAAGATAGCCATGCAAAATTTCAAATATATAGTAAAGACCCAAAAGATGATTTATATGAAAATTTTTATGGTTCATGAATTAGTACGAGTAATAAAACAATTTTTTTTTTGGGGGGGGGGGTTCTTATTGCTCTATCTTTATTTTTTTTAATCTTTTAGCATTACAATACCTATTCCCATTTATTATGACTTCTAAAAAGATCATCTCAGGATGTCAGATCTAACTTACCAAATAATTATTTTTTGCATTCTGTTTTCATATTTATAGAGAATAACAATAAATATCATAGACTTTTATTTATAAAAATTTTCCCATATTTTTACTGTAATTCTATTAAATATTAACCTATATTGTATCTTTTGACTCTATATCTTTATTGTTTATAAATATTAGAAAAACATTTATTAGGTTGAATACTGTCTTAAATTTTTCTATAATTTTTAAAATAAACTATTATATTTTAATTCGTACAAATTTTTTTATCATCAGTGTATTTACAGCATTCCTAAAACATAATAATTTATTAATAGTAATAGTAACAAGTCAGATGTCACATGACTTATATATAGTTTGCACTTACAAATATGTAAAATTAAGAGCGTGCTAATAGCTCTAAACAAGCTTTTTTTTTTTTTTATTTATGATAAATGCTACTACAAGAGAAGGCATTCAAATCATTTTTATCTTGAATTGTCCCCATCCCCAGACCGGTTTCGACCTATGGGTCTCTTTAGTGAGGAGTTCTTATAACTAAATGTTTTCAAGATTATTTTTTTAAATGCTCAGTCAGTAATAGAATTTGTTTGTTAAAATCTGTAATAATACTGTTGGTTAAAATAATAAGAGAGAATATATATATAAAATATTATACGTGTACTATATCAGTATATATATTATACGTTTGTTTATACGCGTTCATGACAGTAGGAAAAATATCGTTAGAAAAGTGGTAAGAGTCCATAGATCAAAGCAAGGGGTAAAATAAATGAAATATTTTGTCTGTGTCAAAATTAATTATATGTATCTCAGTTTTATAATTAAAAATATTCAATATGATATCATGTTAAAAGTTTTAAATTTCAAAGTAGTGCTTGCTAGCACATATATTAAATGTTCGCTCCGTATTCTTAGTAGCCTCAAAGTAGGCGAAGACCTTCAAACTGGGAATTATCTGTCAAGTGGTCCAATGCAGTGTGACATTACGCTTTAATGACAATAATTTCTAGAGTAACCTCAAAGCAGGTGAAGACCTTTTGTGTACACCAAGCAGCCAGATGCAGTTGGCAAAATGCTTAAATGGTTTACACGCTTTTATGCTAGCAAGATTATTCAAAAAAATATTTTTATATCATTTTGAATTTATTTATTAAACTTCTTTTATTAATTTATAAAACTTTTCAAAAACAAATACAAACAAATAACTTTTCATTTTTTGATCATTTACAAACAAACAAATAAGTTTTACATTGTTTTACAATAAATTATTATAAAATTAAGAACGTGCTAATAGCTCTAAACAAGCTTTTTTTTTTTTATTTATGACAAATGCTACTACAAGAGAAGGCATTCAAATCATTTTTATCTTGAATTGTCCCCATCCCCAGACCAGTTTCGACCTATGGGTCTCTTCAGTGTCCCAACTCCTCACTGAAGAGACCCATAGGTCGAAACCGGTCTGGGGATGGGGACAATTCAAGATAAAAATGATTTGAATGCCTTCTCTTGTAGTAGCATTTATCATAAATAAAACAAAAGCTTGTTTAGAGCTATTAGCACGCTCTTAATTTTATAATAATTTATTGTAAAACAATGTAAAACTTATTTGTTTGTTTGTAAATGATCAAAAAATGAAAAGTTATTTGTTTGTATTTGTTTTTGAAAAGTTTTATAAATTAATAAAAGAAGTTTAATAAATAAATTCAAAATGATATAAAAATATTTTTTTGAATAATCTTGCTAGCATAAAAGCGTGTAAACCATTTAAGCATTTTGCCAACTGCATCTGGCTACTTGGTGTACACAAAAGGTCTTCACCTGCTTTGAGGTTACTCTAGAAATTATTGTCATTAAAGCGTAATGTCACACTGCATTGGACCGCTTGATAGATAATTCCCAGTTTGAAGGTCTTCACCTACTTTGAGGCTACTAAGAATACGGAGCGAACATTTAATATATGTGCTAGCAAGCACTACTTTGAAATTTAAAACTTTTAACATGATATCATATTGAATATTTTTAATTATAAAACTGAGATACATATAATTAATTTTGACACAGACAAAATATTTCATTTATTTTACCCCTTGCTTTGATCTATGGACTCTTACTACTTTTCTAACGATATTTTTCCTACTGTCATGAACGCATATAAACAAACGTATAATATATATACTGATATAGTACACATATAATTATTTTATCTATATTTTCTCTTATTATTTTAACCAGCAGTACTATTACGGATTTTAACAAACAAATTCTATTACTGACTGAGCATTTAAAAAAATAATCTTGAAAACATTTAGTTATAAGAAAGAAAATTACAAAATGACATTTTAATTTATTAAATCATCTCAGTTATGTGTTATAAATCGCATAACTTTTCTCTTAAATATATACAACACTCTTTAAAATATCATTCTACAGAAACATTTAATTTATTGAGATCTCAATTGACTGGGTAACTAAAATCATAATTACTATCTCCAGGGCATGTGTGGGGTTTATTAAATAGAGCCACAACGATTGGGCAGCCAAAACATAACCATGTACCAGTCAAAAAACCCACCAAAAAAACTGCAAGTCGGATCCAAACTCAGCAGAACCAAAACTGAATTCAAACCCAACTCACCAGCTCAGATTAGTAGAAATCTAAATCGACGGCACAGTGCTATGTGCCAAGAAACTAGCCCAATGGTTGGTGAGGATCAGAGACCCCTGAACTGACATTAATATCTGATAATAAACTGACTAAAATAATTTTAAATCGAATCATATGTATATGTTCGGGTTGCCAACACAGACAGTGAGTATTAACATTAAAATAATTATAAAAGAATTAAGAACTAAGAAACTAAGTGTGTTTAGAAAATATTTAATAATAATAATTTGTTTTGTTTGAATTTTAAATAAAGATTAAATTAATTAATTCTAGTCCTTCAACAAAGTTTATAATTATAATACAAGTGGCGATCCTTATTATATGTCAATGAATATTACGCAATATTTGAAAGTCTATGTCTATGCCCCCAACAAGAAAATAAAGACAGATAAAGGTATTCATTAGTAAAGGAAATTATTATTCTAATTTTATACAAAAGAATGTGATATTTATTTTCACATTCGCAAATCCATTCACGAAGAGCAAGATACGTATTTTAGGGCATAACTTTAATCTTTATTGAAAAACTTATTTAACTTGAGATATAACAGAGAATTTGTTTGACTTTAATTGAAATCACTTCATCACGAATTACAAGCATCAGAGTGGGCTTTACTGAAACAGAGAGGCAACGGTGCTGACGAATTATGAGCTATAAAGTGACATTGAAAGACGATAGCTAGTCGATAATCAAAGTCCTATGGTGGCTTGCATCTGACAAGTCTTATGCCCTTTGACTAATATGAACAGAAGAGGAAGTGCTTTCTTCCTCGATAATTTAAAATAACAGAAATATTATCACTGACCAGCCTAACGGAGCAGAAGATTACCCTACATCAGCAACGTTGAAGATGATGACTTACTAGTCACTGTTTGAGAACTAAAATCCAATTATAGAATGCTCTATGTGATGACTTGATCAAATGAATTAAAATCAAATGAGCTTTTAAGTGAAACTATTTCAATGCATTTATAAAATTATATTAGTTATGCCCCAAACATCGTGCTCTTCCTGAATCTAAATAGCAATTAACTGAAATTTGAATTAGAATATATTTAGTTGATTCCTTTATCGACCCTTTTGCAAAAACATTTTAAGATTATATATGAATAAGTATACATTGGTGAATACGAGAAAATAGCTAAGGCATAGATTAGAAGCAGAGCTAATAATTTATTAGCCAATTATAAAAATAAACAAACATTAATAATTTTTTTCGACTTGATGATTGATAGAACTGTATTAATCTAGTTCTAATGGGTGAGAATTAACTATCAGAATTAAGTTTATATTACTTGTGTAAGGCACAGAAAATGAAGGAGATCATCGAGTCGAAGAATTTGGCATATAATTAAAAATAAAAACATTAATAAATTTATTCAATAAATATACATAATAAAATAAATGAACCGCCACGTAAAAAAGGAAAGTTAAAGACTAGAGGTTGAGAGAATTACTATGAAAGTTAAAATAGCATAAGTAAAAGGTTTTATACCGAGTATTATTACATTATAAATGAGAAGAGCTCTTAAAGGGAGTGTAAAATAAAGTTCGGAACTGGCCAGAAAGTTTAAGGTTCATTATAGAAATATATTACCCATTTCTTCCGAGCCGGGCTCCTTAGGTTACACGTCCGAGTTGGTAAAATGTAGGCACCATTTGATTGATTAGTTGAACAGCATTTTATTTGATTTTGGCAGCCTGATTTGTCCAGAAAGAATTTAGCAGCTTTATTGAAGATTCTCAAAGGGCTTCAGGAACCATCGCCAGATTCCTGATGTTCTAGCCCTTCACCATAATCAAAACACTATTTAAAACACACCGAGTTTACTGCACTTCTCTACAACAAAGATGGCTTTTTTTTTCTCCAAACTTTTCAGAGCTATATATGCTGTCCTCTGATGCCTTCAGGCTAGCGCTTCTTTCACTATCAATGTTTTTAGATTTACTGGTTGTTTTTAGATACATTCCTTCGATAAGGCTTTCAAAATCATTTACTTGAATTCATTTTCTAATTAGAAAATGAATTCTTAAAATCAGAAAATGATTTTAATTAGGAAATCCTTATCTTTTTTCTAATTAATAAAACTTTAACTATTGTTTTTGGAAAGGGAAAATCTGAAAGCTTATCAAAAGAATGTAGCTTTTAATCAATAAAACTTTAACAAATTATTTAAAAGTAAAAACAAATATTCCCGACACAATAAAACTTTCAAACAATTATATATATTTAAATATTTACAAATATATACGCACAATCCACGGAGTTGTAATATATATAAATTCATGAATAATTTTATCATGAATTTATTATTAGAATTGATCAATTTAAATCTGAAAGAATTAATTTTAATACGCATTTTTAAAATAAGTTTTCTTTATGGAAATTAGCGTGGATTGAACGTATAAAGCCCCATTGCATCGAAAATTTAAGGTTAGTACTAGGGTTTGAAGTGGGTTTATGGCTAGATGTCATGAAACTAGGATTGAACTCAGATCTGACTGCTTTAATATTAACATTATAAGTATAATATTATAAATGTAACACGATCCAACAAATAAATAACTTTTGAGGCAATAAAGCTATTGTACTATCTTTATGCAATAATATTTTAAGTACTTTCAAGGTCACTTTAAGCATTTTTAAAATGATTTTAATCTACATAGGTCTTATGCTCACCATGAAATGGAAATTTCAATAAAAGTCACAATAAGTCATTATTCAGGAATTTATTTTTAAAATGACTACAATTTATTAATCAATTTGCTTAAGATTTTAAAACAAATAGACATAAATAGCTTATTTTAAAAAAAAATTTACCAACACAGTCAAAAACAGAGGTAAATAATATGACTTCTAAATTTTCTAACATTGATATAAGATTTATAAAAGGAATATGAAATGTGAAAGCTCTATACCAAAAAAGCTTTAAAAAAAAAAAATTAAATAAATATATTTAACTTTTTCATCCAATTTAATTTAAAAACAATAAATATAAGCAGAGCATTGTAAAAGACAAGTTAAAAGTAATTTATTCTGTTAGAAAATATTGAGACTAAACATGGATCTTAGTTTTGATCCACTCTTTTAACAATCTTTTTTTTTGTCTGCATTTAAAAGGTAGAGGAGAATAAATCTGCAGTAGAAAAAACTATTATTTCATTTTTCATTATATAAAAAGATAAAATTATTTTTAAACAGAATGGTGAGTGGATTGTTAAACTATCTATATAAGTATAATAATTTCATAGTAAATCCATAGCTAAAATAATCTAATAAAACTTTGGTAAATTTAATAACACTGATTAAAAAAATCAAATTATTCCATATAAAAAGTTACATTCTAAAATTGATTTGATTTAATACATTTGGAGATTATTTAATCAAAAAACTAATGTTTCCCTTTCCTATTAACCAAAACTGCAGCCAATCCTTTAAAATCCTGAGTACATATATATTTAAAAGGATTTGATGTGCTTAAACTAATGCATACAGAAAAAAATGATCAGAAATAGTAGTGTAAATATTTTATTATTAAAGGAATATAATTCTGTTAATAGAAAACATGAATAAGTTTATGCATGAGAGATTTTTAATGGATTTTCAAACAAACAATTACTTTTAATGAATTACTGACATGTTGGTTAAGGTGATCTAAATATTGATATGGATAGAATAATGGGGGAAAGTCAAGTGGCAAGCTCTCTTTGCTCCTTGCTATGTAGGATGAAGCTCAGATGTGAAGCATTCCAAAGAATCATTTTCTGGATATATATAATATTTTTAATAACTGGATAAGTTATGTATGTATGTATATATACATAATTACTTATATAATATTAAAGCTGGCCTAAGAATTGGAGGGTGTATAGCAATCTTTTTATGGATATATGTGGTAGTATTTCTTTTAAAAATGATAAAAACATTTAAATATTTAAAAAATTATTTTCTTTGCAGATATCTCTTATCTCTACTAGTGATTTTGCAGGATTGTCCAAAACATAATATAAAATTTTTTTAAAGAAAAAAATAAAAACTTTCAAATTTACTAAATAAATATTATTGGTTTAAGGTATTATTTAATTATTGTTCCAAAAATTATTATTTTTAAACAATTTGTTTTATTGTAAGATGTGTTTTATTGTCTGCGTTTATTTTATAGACATAAATGAATAAAATCCATAAGGTATTTACCAAACACATTAAAATAGATTACATTTTATTCAATTCTGTAAAATAATAAGGGAGTAGTGATTCTATCACCAGTTAATAAAGATGTTACATCTTTGAGAAAAAAAAACATATAAAAAAATAAACTAATTTGCTTTAAAAAAAAACCAAACCAATGATTCAAAATCTTCGACAGATATTTTTCCAAAACAAAATTTAGTGAAATACAAATATTTTATTATGAAAAGAATAATAAATTCTCTACTAATTTAAATGGCTACTTATATATATATATAAAGCTTTATTACAATGGCTACCATCAACTATTTAATATAAACTGAAATTAATAAAATAAAAAACTAACATTTTTATTAAAACAGAAAAATCTATTAATAAATTAAAATATTATTGTAGTTTCATTCAATTGTTATGCCAGTGACCCAGAGTTCAAGTACAAGCTGTTTAAATTTTTAAATAATTTCAGATCACAGACTTGGATAATTTTTGCAAATAATTGGTTCTTAAACAATTCAGCAATCATCCAACAGTCATTTTCGAATGGGTATCTAGCTAATTTTAACTAGTGACTAAAGGTACAGACAAATCTGGATTAGACTGTTAATGGCAATGCACTGACTATAAAAATATAATTTAATTAAAATATATTCACAGCAGCAACAACATAGCCTTATATTAATGTTATTAATCTTTAAAATTTAGTTAATTTTTAAATAAAGTTTAAATTATTGTTATAAGTAGCAATTAAATACATACATTATTTTATCAATTAATTGTTAGCTATATTTACTTTATTTGAACAAAAAAAAAATAGTAATAACTTTTAAAATATCTTTATATTATATTTCAATAATATTGTGGCCAGATTAATAAATATATATGATAAATGTTATAAAAAGAAAAAAAGAATACTAATTTTATTTTAATAAAATTACAATTATTATATAAATGTTGCAGATTTTTTAAACACAGGAGAAAAAGTAGTTGCCTCCAAACCATTTATTTCCCTGACAATAATCTAAATAGATAATTTACGCCTCTGCGATAAAGTGGGGAAATTAGTAATTATGTAAAATTAATCATTTCCTAGAAGATATTCCAAAAATAGTAACTTAAATGACTTCTGAAATTGATTTTAAGGTGTAAGTGATGATGACTTTACCTGAGGAGCAAAGACTAATGTGGGCACATAGAAACAATCTAGGAACACAATGACTTGGATAAGCCTTCATACCCAGATACATCATGTCTGAAGATAAAATAAAGAACTTTGGGACTTGTTGAAGACTGTCTTGGTCTAAATTATGATTTGAAATAAAACTTAGTATACTTTGTATGATTCTGCTAATGAGATATTATTTATATGGAAGAGTCGTTTAAACTATTTTGCTCTAGTGATCTATACTTAGTTTAATATGTTTATATTCTCATTTAAACCTGCAACTGTAATAACTTGATAGTCTGGACACAGTACTTCAATTGGTGCAGCCATAAATCAGTAGAGCCACAGAGCATTAATTTTAAATTAGCAGATAAGGGAGTCATTAAAATTTGAAATTAATTTTAGATAATGTGTTAATAATTAATTGTTCAATAGCATGGCAAAAATGGAATCGAACATTTAAAATTAGAAATCCCTCTTATCGGGCTATTGCCATGGTTATCATGACAAAGCCCAATAGAGATGTGAAGACTATAGAGTAATCATAAACAATAGCATGTAAGGGAATGCTACTTAGTTTAGGTGATGCACAATTTTTTAAAGCTAGATTTGAACACTACTTTCCATCAGATACCTGAGTCACCATTATTTTAGAGGGATTATTGAAAAATAGAGTAAATAATGTGTCTCTTAAGTTTTCAAGCTTTACTGAACTCCAAGAAATGCAATTGGAATACAAAAGAAATTAAATTTCTATGTGATATTGTTATAAAAGGAGATCTGTAGAAAATTAAAGCAATTAAAAATGCTCAAAGACCAAACAATATAAAAGAATTGCAGAATTTCTAGGACTAGTAAATGTTTTCAGTCATGCTCATATTGCTACCCATTATATGATTTGCTGCAAACAAATCAATATTGGATTTGAAAATAACCACAAGAGAGTGATTTTAATAAACTAAAATTAGCACCACATCTAGAAAATTATTAATGCACTTTGATAATAATTTTGACTTAATCTTAATGATGGGATAATGTTAGATTATGGAATTAAAGCATTGCTGTGCCATCCATCAGAAGATGGAGAGTGTCAAGTAGCTTTTATATCCCAAACAATGACAAAAGTAGAACACACAGTAAATTGGCCAAAGAAGCATTAGTGATTATAACAGAGGTCAAAAGTCTGTTTATATTTATATGATAGAGAAATTAAAATAATAACTGATCACCATCCTTTATTAGGACTTTTTTAAAGTAAAAAGACAGCACCAGATCATTTAAGTTCTAGAATGATTTTTTGATATAATTTTTTATCAGATGACAAGTACCAGCTTAATTTTAAAAATGGAAATTAAATAAAACATGCCGATATATTATCTCATGTATCAGGTGTAACAGAAAAATATGATAACAATGTTTGTGTAAATTATATGAACTACTGGAAACTGAAATTGACCAACAGTAAAACTATTGTGGAATGTATTCAAGACAACAATGTCTAACAATTGCATACAAATTGAATTAAAGATAGATAGCTCAATAATGACATGCAAATCTTCATGAAGCCTTGTGTAAGTTATAAACTCAATTATCAAGTAACAAGAACAGTATAATATTAATGATGAAGTACTAGTATCTTCACAAGGACATGCCAAAGTTTTGGAAATACTTCACTGTGGCTATTCAGGCATAGTTAAAGCTAAAGTTCTCACTCATAACTATATGTAGTGGCCTGGAATGGATGAAAAAATTGAGACATATTGGAAAGTACAAACCATGTCAGTCCACAGCAAATATGCCACCCAAAAATATTATCCATTGCAAACACTGAGTCATCCATGAAGCAGAGTGTATATAAATCAAGAAGGTTCTTTTAAGAATCAATTTTTATAGAATTAGTAGATGCTAGTTCAAAATGGGTGCAATATAGACTAATAAAAATACTAGTTTAGCTGAAACTATTTGAATGTCAAAAAAAATATGTGCCATATTTACTAAAAACTCTAGTAGTCAATTAATGGCACAGGATCTACTTCTTCCAAAATCAAAGGTTTTTTAATCAAGTGGAATTTAAATCATGTTGTACTCCACTTTATCATCCTGAAGCAACTGAAATAGCTGAAAAAGTGGTGCCGCAGTTAAAACACACCATGAATAAAATAAATTGTAAAAACATGCATGAGGCAATACACTTATTACCCTATGCACAGCTACAGGAAAATCACCATTGGAGAAATTTATGGATGGAAAAATTTGAAGTAAATTATCAATAGAGTGCCAGGAAAAAATATGCAAAAATTTAATAAGGCAAAAAATATTTATAATATAGGAGATGAAGTTGGGGTTTGAGATAATCTTTTCAAATTATAAATTGAGAAAAAGGTATCAAAAATATTTTCAGATCAGATTGTGGAGATTCAAACAGCTTCAGTTGTTTGTTTTGCTGCCATATTAATCACATCCAAAAAACTGAAAGGATTCAAAACCAGTCAAAAGTAAAGCAGCATCCAATATTCAAATAAAGTCTGTCTGCCAGACAGAAGTGATGCAAACTATCAGAGTAAAGTAGTTAATAAAACAAATTGATAATTCTGAAGTTGCAGAAAACAAATTATATTCTCCAATTAATCCACCAGAAAATGGAAGTGGTTATAAAAAATTATTAGTCTTGTACTTAAATGATTATTTATGAAACTCTGGAGAAGAACATAGTCCTCTAGAGTAAGCCAGATTAATAAAAATAAAACATTGTGTATTTGCATATTTAAATACATGTATGCTAAATGTTATAAAAGGAAGAAAAAAAGTGTATTTATTTTATTTAAATAAAATTCCAATTATTATATAAGTGTTGCAGACCTTGTAAATGTGAGAAAAATTTAGTTGCCTCCAAAACATTTATCTTCCAGATAATAATCTAAAAATAGATAATTTAAGCCTTCTTGGATAATATGGGAAAAGTAATAATTATGTAAAATTAATTATCTCATGAATGATATTCCAATCTTGGATAATATGGGGAAAATAACAATTATGTAAAATTAATTATCTCGTGAATGATATTCCAAAAATAGTAACTTAAAAGATTTCTAGGATTGATTTTAAAATTTATAAATGATTGTGATTTTAACTGAAAAGTAGAGGCTAATGCAGACACATAAAAACAACCCAGAATTTGAGGACTTGGTTAAACCTCCATATCCAGTTACATCCCAGCTGATGGAAAAATAAGAGACTTATGGACTTTTTGAAGGCTGTCTCAGTCTAAATAATGATTTGAAGTAAGACTTAGTATATACTTTATATGATTTTTACTAATAATATATATTTATATTAAAGTGTCACAAACTATTTTGATCTAATGGTCTCTATACAGCTGGGTTTCATTTTATGTGGTAGATAGGTTCCTCAGAAAATGTGCACAAAAGAAATCACACAAAAATAGACTTAACCTATCTTGAAAAATGGGGGATACATACTGTAATTTTCAAACATCTAACATAAAATTACTTTAAAATTCATATAAAAAAATAAGGAAATAAAATATGACTAATAAAAAATTTCTACTTTAAAAAAAAATTGATACAAGATAAAATTTATTAACTACAGTATTTAATTTTAGTCAAAACAATATATTTTCATGCGTAATTTACAGTATTTTATATTTTTTCATACATGTATAGTATTTTAATCATTATCACTATTTGATGATATGCAGGTTCATTTGTGAACTGGTAAGACATCAGATTCATCACAAGAGAAAATACAACTAGTGCCAACATCATTTTTTTAATTGCTCTTATAGTAGACTCACCCAAACTAAAATGTTTTCCAATCACCATTGATCCTTCCCATTTTGCTAAGTGATGTAAAATTGAAATTTTTGTTTCCAAAGAAATTCATTTCCTTGGGTGTTTTTTTTCTCTCCATTAAGGTAAACTAAAAGTTTAAAATAAAAATAATAACTTAGATTTATGATAATAAAAAGACACCTATTCATCACTGCTAGTCAAAATTTAATTAAATTTAACAATTAAAAATTAAATTCTTATTTTTGTTTTTAATTTTTTAATTTTCAATTTCATTTAAATATCAAATTTTATTGTTTCACATCACATTATGTAATTTTTTAATTGTTAATTACAATTAAAAATCAGATTTTAATTTTTAATTGTCAAATTTAATTGTGCCCACCACTGTTACTCACCTTTTAAAAATAAACTTATGGACACTGATTACATACTTTTTTTTTGAAAAACAAAAATAGAATGTGATTTAAAATGCAAAAACAACAACATGCATAGTATAGGCATCGATAATGTTTGAACAGATTTACACTATAATCTTGTAAAATTTAATGTGTGTATATAAAATAGGGAAATCTGATTTTAAGATAATTATGAACTTCTTTATTACATAAATTCTATTACAGTACTATTATAAAGTGCTTAAAATATTGAAATTATTAGACAGAAGTTGAACCCGATAATGCGCTATTACTTTAAATATGATATGAGTACGTGAAATTTATAATATTTAAAGTAATAGTGCATTATCGGAGCTTGACTTCTGATCTAATAATTTTTATTGCATAAAAGAAAACCATATACAAAGATATTAAGAAGAAACATGAATCACATAACTTCAAAATTGCATTAAAAAAATCTGCATAAAACAAGACCCAGGTGTATTTAGTTTAATATGCTTGTTTGCATTCTCATTTAAACCTCTAGCTGAAATAACTTGAAGCTGAACATGGCAAAGAGGATTATTTTATTTGTTTTTGCAAACTTTTATTTTTGTATCTTATATAAAGCTGAAAATTAATATCTATTTTTCATTCAACATATAGATAAACTAATCTGAATGTTAAACAGTTTGACTTCAACATAATTATATGCATACTTTTGTTACTATCATAAATAGTAGAAAAGTTAGACATTTCACCATCCATTACTTTTCTGCTGTCTTTATTCTTAAGTATAAACTTTAAGCATAATATTGCAAACTTTTTTTTCTATATATATTATACAAAGTTGAGAATCATTGTGCCATTTGTGTATTCATATAGCATATTAAATAGGTTTTGATCTTTTTTTTAATTTTCTTTTTTATATAAGTGAGTTCACTATGAGACTCTAGTCTTTGTATATACTTGTATTATCTTAAGACAATAAATAATCTAAGGATCTAAACATTAACAGATTTTGGATTTGAAAATTTCAGACTACTAAAATTTTATTTGATATTTTTAGTTAATACAATTAACTATAATATCAATCATCTAAAGACAAATCTAAAAATTGTATAGACTTTATAAATATGTAAAGTAATTATTGTATATCTAAAAATGAAAATTGGATTGTGTTAAATACATGGTTGTAAATTTTATCATACGTATAAACTTTTAATACTTAATTTATCTACTTTACTAAATATGTTACGCTCTAAACGCACATCAGTGAAATTATTTTTCCTTACTTTCTAGCCTAGCACTTTCAGGAGCTACATGTTCCCAATATTAAAAGCTTGTGCTAGAAATAGTTTTGTGTTAGCTTGTGCAATGTTGATGTATACAAATATATGTAAATTGTCTAGACAACCCATTTTTTAGAAATCGAGAAGCAGGCGATTCTTCTATTGATAGCTAAGACTCATCTGCTAAGAAATATGCTTTGTTTACTTTGCACTTGGCATCATTGTGCTCAGAGCACATGATTTCAGCTGCAGTAGGCTTGAACACATGACCAGAAGCTTTTTGATGCTCCAAAAATATTGTGCTGCCTTCAGATTTGATTTGCATCTAACTCCCACAAGTGCTAAGCTAGTAAGTATTGAAAAATAGCTTCACTGATATGTGTTTACAGCACAACATGTAGATTATAAACTTTTAAAGGATTTATTACATAACTAAAGATACAAATTTACCTTTGGTTGTATATTCTATATGTGCTCTGTTATTATTAAGCTAAACAAAGATACTGCAATGAAATATTAATTTGTGCAGCTAAACTATACACAATGAAGAATTCATCCCTCTGAAAACAACTCAAATTAAGTAATGCTAAGCTAAGCTAAAATATATAAAATCCACTTTTGTCAAAAATATTTCTGTAATTAGTTAATTATGACTTTGCAGATTAACCTGTTACATAATATTGCTACCTAATAATAGCACATAAATTCTACATAGAATATACTCTTCACAAAAAAATCAAAATATGATAAACATCAGTTGACTAAAAACTACATTTCATTCCAGTTACATATAAATATAAATAATTTTTAAAAATCAGATACAAAAGAATCCAAATGTTATTTATCATCAACATTAAATACATAATAAAACTCATTATTAATTTTATTAAGTATATTTTAATGATACTTTTTAACTAGTGATACTATATTATGATGTCATACAATTTTTTATTCAATTAAGATCTTTCATCGAATCAATTTATCAGAGAATTGTAACTTCTATGTCAACCAAATTAGTTGTATATAGACCTACTATTATATCAAATTTATTCTATAGACAAAGATATGGATTCTTTGTCATATAATATAAAGAATGTTCTGAAACATTTGATGAGAGCATAAGTGTTAATAACACTAGTTGCTGGTTTATTTAGCTTTCTGAATGTTTTTAATAAACCTATCAACATGGGTAGGATGATAACCTTGGCACTAACATGGGCTTTAAACATTCCATCATCAGATTTTCAATGAAATGGAAAGCTGAAGAATTATGGGTTGGAGGATATTGAATCTTATCCATTAGAGTATGAGTATTGGCTATCTTAATATAAAGCTGAGCACTGATTTATATATGTGTGGAGATAGTAATTTGGACCAATTGATGACTGCTGGTTTGGCATGAAATACATATATTGCTGATTATTTATCTTTTCAACATGTGTGTGATCAGGTGGTAAGCAATATGAGATGGCACTGAGAGTAGTGGGTCATGTGAAAGTTTGAGTTCGAATCTTGAATATATTACATATATAAATGCAGGTTTAAGCCTGTACAATATAT
Organism: Epiperipatus broadwayi; assembly: GCA_028023455.1. NCBI lineage: Eukaryota > Metazoa > Onychophora > Udeonychophora > Euonychophora > Peripatidae > Epiperipatus > Epiperipatus broadwayi. Next base: position 43,256 of record JAQFVV010013877.1, read on the forward strand.
TAAACCTATCATTGTAAAAGCATAGCTTTGTTGGATTGAACAAAGGAAGTAATGAATTATAACAGACTTTCTAAAAAAAATATTTTATAGCAAACAATAACATGATTTTCATGTAAAAAAATAAACTATTTACATTCTAAATTATTTCAAAACAAAATCTGAAAAAATGTTAATATTGATTGTTTTATTGGTAGAATCAAAGAATTAAAATAGAATGCTATAGCAAGCTAAGATGAAATATTACAGGGAAAAAAGTTTTATGCACAATAACTTAAAGTGTTTCATTGAAGAAAGCAAAATCTCAAGAAATTAGACATATTTGTATTTTTTTTTATTGATTTGCACAGTCATTACAATAACCCTTTTTTCCTGATGCTTTTATCTTTTTTTTTTGTTTTGGTGCTGGAATGGACATACTTGTTTACTAGTGACAATTAATAAAAATAGAATGGTAGCCAAAAGATAATCTTACTTGTTCTTTGTGTAACTAGTGTCTACTTATGAATTTACATATGATATTAATATTTTCAAAAACTAATAGTGTTTAGTTTATTCTATATCATTCCTGATTTATTAAGAAAAAACAATCTATCCACATTCCACCAAATCAAGAAGTCAGTCATATTTAGACCATATTTAATGTTAGCAATCTTGCACTTCATTTAATGACAAAAGTTTAGACTTTAAACCCATTTTATTCAATTTTCAAACTATTTTATCTACACCATAATGTCAATTAATATCCACATCCTTACTATAATGGACCCTTTATCTTTGTTCTTATTTTTAATATCTTGCTTTGTAACTTCACTGCTATAATCTTATCATATCGACTTTCAATCATATATTTTATATGAAGTTAGCTTAATTTAAACACTTTCAAAAACACTCTTTCTTAACTTTTTTAGCAAAGAATTTTAAAAATTCTACTTCTTCTGGGTATTTACAATAATTTAGTAATCAAAATTCATAATGGTAAGAATAAATGTAAGTAATTTTCAGTAGAATATTTTTAGTGGTATGTTTTATTTGGTTACCTCAAATGTATTTTAAAGTTGTGTAGTAATATCGATTACTTTTGTTAATAATTATATGGCAGAGAATTGATTTTAAATGGTGAGCTAAAATAAAGCCAAATATTGAAGAAGAAATTAAAGGTAACATTTTAGAATGTCAAATAAAAAAACTTGAAAACTGACACGAGATAAATGAAGTTGCCTTTATGATAATCTTAGCAAAAACTCATTTTTAATGATTTGTTTTGAGATATTGCTGGGGGTTTTCCTGGAGTTTTTTTAATGTCCATATTAATTTTTTGTTGGCATTTAAGGAATTTAATTTAACTAATCATTCAATGATCAGTAAATGTCCATCTGGAGAAAAAAATTTTGAGTATAATTTCAAACATAGCACAAAAACATATAAATAATATTAGTTTTTAATAAAATAAGAAAAGATAAGAAATATATATATGTTAAATTTTTTTAGAAAGAAAAAAAATAATAAAAATGTAGATTTTATTGTTTGCTATTTTAAATTTTCTATACTTTTTATCCTCTTCTAAGTTTTCAGTAGCATAGCGTGTTTCCAGTTATGCTCGTCTGATTGCTATTAAAATGAGAATAATAAAAAATAAAATTGAACGATTTCAAAAGGAAATTTACACATTATAGTTTCATATTAAACGTCTTTTAAATTCTTTGCAAAATTATTTTGATATAATATTCGTATCACTTTTTTAAGTCTTGTTTTTTTTTAATGTAATAATGGCTTTATAATGCTGTGTGACATAACATATAGTGAAAAATAAAAGTAGTCATGTGATTTATTCTTACAGTAAAATCTTAAAATGAAAGTATTTTATTATTGATGATTTAATATTTACACGCTACACGTATATACATAAGTAATCTGAAAAATCTTTCGGAAAAACACACCGGCAGTCAGTGACGTAATCATCATAAAGTAAACCAAGGAGATGCTTAAACTGGGTTTCTAAATTTTTAGCTCTTTAGTTATATATATATAATATTAAAATATGTGCTCTGTCTGACTAATATTACGTGTATGTTTTTTTTTCTCATGGGTCATAGCATCAGCCGGGAAGCGAACCCGCTAATCCAGGACAACTGCTTTACAAGCAGCAGTCGCTGACCTCTCGACCACCAATGCGTGACATGTTATATATATATTTAAAAATAATATTACTGTATTTTTAAAAAACTTTTAAAAAAAATAGTTTAGTGGCGTACGAATACTTTAAGATCATAATTGTAGATAAAGATATTTAAACAGTAGAGATAGTTTGGAAAAAAATGTGTATAATTTGAAATAGTATATATAAACTATGTCTAAATAGTTGGGGGAAATATTTTTAATTAAAAAAATTAGAAGATTAATCTAATTAAAGACGAGTAGGGATTAATCTTAAGGATATAAAAAAATTAATAATATGTAATTAGCAATTATTCAGAGACACTTTTGTAGCACTGTGACTAGTTAGAAATAATATTTGTTAACATATGAGTTATCAATTTGTGAAATAGCCAAAGGATTCCCTAATAAGCTTAATTGTAAATATGAATAATTATATCTGTTCGTCTATAAAATATTAATAAATTCAGATTTATAAAATTTCACTGTTATGTTAAGTATTTTCTGATTAGCATATTTGATGATTATCCAGTTGGTTAGCAATCTGGTTATCCCTGAATATAGCAATATGTATTATAAACATATAAAGTCTTTTCTGAAATTAGATGTAGGGGCCTAAAATCTGTAACTATGCCAATGGTGGCAATTATTTGTCAGCAAATATTTTTAATAGCATCTTCACAGAAATTTTGATATTAAACCGTAACTGCTGTAACCTATAAAAATTACAATGTTACTACATGAGACTATCACATAATGCTGAGAAAATAATTAGGTAACATTCAATAAAATAGCCATTTTTGTATTGCATTTTGATTATTTACTTAGCATATTTATTTTAAATGAATAATAGATTTTTCCATGACTATTTCATATACGATAATATGACTGCCAAGTAAGAAATTGTTTTGACAATTGGTTTAAACTATTTTGAATAATAGATTAATTGAATTCATAAACAGTAGAGAATATATTTAAATTATCATTTATTCCAGGGACACAACAAAAACAATTAAACCAGTTTCATCCTTGCTTAAATAGACCATTAAATGCTTTAAGTTCTAACATATCAATGTTTTTGAGTAAAGGTGATCTTTATATTTTTCCCAAACAGCTGTCTTTTTTATATTGGTATTATTGATGACGCATTTTCAGCAAATAACAAATTTTATATATCTTTTGCAGGATGAGCATTTCCCAGTGATTTAGCAGGACTTTGAAATCCAAGTTGGAAGAGAACTACATTGTATTTCTCAAATTTATTGGTATAAAGCCTCCCCTGGAATATCTAAAAACATTTGTAATCCTAGAAGAAAAAAAATTTAATAGAGACATATGACATTATTGTATTTATGTCTGGTTTATTGCAAGAATAAATTTCACTACATTACAAAATCTTAAAGAATACACACATTACAAAAATCATAAAATATTAAACACAAACCTCATTAACATTAATTAGAATAAACATTGAATAATACAGCAAAGGAGATTTTGATAACTTAATGTGATAAATTAAAAAAATCAATTTCAGGTGAAATATTTAACAAAGCAATTCTTGATATTTTTTCTCAATATTTTCATTGCTAAACAAGATCTACATTTATTTTTAATTAGTAAAATAAAACTGCAATTTCACTAAGATGTGTAAATGTGAATGGAACCATAATAATTAAGACTGTGTTTCACAAATTTTTATTGTTGGTAAGAAATATATATATAAAAAAATTTTTCCGTTTTAGCAATTAATAAAGCAATTTCAAAAGAAGTTTTTATTAATCTGTATCTGGGAAAAAACTTAGTTTGCCACTTTAATTCTTCACCTTTTTTAAAAACCAATTTAATTATCTTTCTTTAAAATTTATTATGCATAATATCTAAATGGAAATTAAGTTTTTCAGATCGCATACAATCATTAGATAACTGTTTTTGTCAGATTACAGATATAGATTTATGGTAATCTTTATATGAAAACACAAATCTGTATTTTAAGCAAGAAAGTTCAAATTTATTATTTTTTATATGACATTTTCTGCCTCTTTCTGACTTGTATAAAAACCAAACTGGACAGTTCTGCTGGTTCTGATAAAATACAAGACATTGCCACCCATGGCATGCACTTCTTGGTGTCTCCATTTTTGTTGATTGACTGAACGTACAAATATATTGTTTTTTATTAGCCATTAATCTATCTTAGGATTAAGATATTAGTACAAGTGATATTTCTTATAAAATTCAATCTATTAAAGTGTGTAAGTGTAAGTATTTCAAGGTGTTTATTGTGCTGATGTTTATGAATTGAAAAACAAATAGATGTACAATGTATAAATTTTTGTGTTAAAATTTTAAAAATATATCTACATATAAAAAAAATCTAATTATCTATTTTTCATTTAAAATTTGAAAGATTGTTTTTGCAGCTAATAATTTTTACAGCATTTTCTGAAGATTTGAAGCATTATTTGAAAAGATAACAAACAACATCAGCTGTAAAATCTAAATGATTTAAATAATCTCCATGCATTTCTGAGTCAATATAATATCTGGTGAACTTGTTATTGATTACAATCTTAATGCAATTTAATTTTGAAATTTTATTAATTGCATTCCTTAATTAAATTCTGAATGATTTTAATCTAATCCTACATGTTTTGAAGACCTTTTCCCTAAATAATTATAAAATTAGAATTTAATTTATACATTAAAATTTTTTAATATTTTAACTTAATAGCAAAATATATACATGAAGCCCATATGACTGCTTAATTTTTTTTACTAAATTTATATACCAATTTATTATAATTCAGTTTCAAAAATCCTTATACCAATATATTATTATCATTTTCTAAAGAACGTTCATACTTTTATATTGTTGATACAATCCAAATAATATATTTTGAGTAAATAATTGAATCAAGAATATTCCATGTTAAAATACTATCATTCATCATATGCATTTATCAAGTATCTTTCATTCATACTCTCCATTATTTTTGACCTCATGTAGCCTTCCATCAATAAATTATTTTTGTTTATGATAACATTTAATGGTATTTGTTTTGCATATGGTCTCTTTTTTTTTCCTTATATTATCATTACAATCCATAGGAAGAAAAATTATAAATTCCTAAATAACTTACTTATGATGCTTACTCTATATTTCAATATCACAGATAAGACCTTGGATAAAAAACTAATTTAATAACCACTGTGCAAAATATGAAAATGGAGGCAATTCATATTGATTTATTAACTATTACACTTTTGAATAGTCATTATTACTTCAATGACTCTACCTTAACATGTCCTGGCTTAATTCTAAAGCTCTTATGGAATATAATGATTATTGTTCATATGAAAGTTCTCTCAATTTTCTACAGCAATAATATGGGAGTCCTTGGAATCAAACCCACTTTAATATAACATTAGTTTTTTTTTCAGATGATATTACAGTATCTTTGCATTTCCACTTATCCATCCAACATGAATATATTTTTCAGCATCCACATATATTAACTTTCTCATTTTAATAATACAAATTTTATCTCCCTATCTTTTATGCATCTATAATGATGATAAATCATCTAACAAAACAAATAACTCTTATGCTTATGACAAAACATCATAGTATTCTTTGTTTATTATAATATTTGAGATCATAAATCATCTCCTTAATTATTACATTTCTGCTATTTCATTTTTCATTTATACAATTATCCCCAAGTTATATATGCATATTTATCTTAACAGTATACCATTTCTTGACTCATCATTATTATTCAGTCATATTATGAAATTTACCTCTATATAATAAATTAATAATCTTATATATATATCAGTTTTATTACAATCAAACTATTACTCTCTCAGCATACTCAAAGGGCATAAAATCATATTATCACATTAGCCCAACACTATATCTTAGTTCTTTAGGACATCCATACAAAAAATTTATAGCTAAGCATACAATACCTTCATTTATATATTTACAATATAATATTTTTAAATTATCTTAATTCTAAAACATTGATAAAAATATAAAATTATTTAACTAATTTTTGTCTTATCATAAAATACCATATCAATACAACACATTAATATTTTTAAAAAAAAATCTACATTGAAACGTTTTTTAATTATTTTTTTTAAAAACTTCTCAGACTTTTCACCCTTATTATCATGACAAAAGTTAGCAATTGAAACTTTCTCACTTGTTGTCACTTTCTCTCTTCTCCCACTAGAAACACATTATTTAAAGCAACACATTTTAAGAAGAAAAATATTCACAATTAATAAAATCTTTTAAAGTTCTTGAGCTGTTTAAAAATATTCTTTTAGAATCATGAAGTTCCCTGGAGTGCACTTTAAATTCTGGAACATTCAATAGTTTTATAATGGTTCTTTGAATATCATATATTAGTTTATAATTCTCATTTTTCATTAATAAAACATAGCATGTATATAGTTCTTCTGTAAGCAGTTCTAACTTGGACTTCTATTTGTTCATGTTAGCTGAGCTATTTTATAAAGTTGGCACACATATATAAAAATTAGTTATAGTTTGTTATAATAATATAGTTTATTACTTTATTTAATATTCATTATTAAAATAAAATGATTCTCTTTTTAAATTCTCACACTCTTGATGTTTTTTCATCAGAATATACATCTTTTGCTCTTAGCAAGATATCATTATTTGTTTTTAATATCATATAAAAAAACATCAATTATTCTAGCAAAGTTCCTTCCTTTTTAATCAAATACATATTATTTACTCTCTTTATTATATTTCAATCATATTTCAGCATATAATTCACTTAATTCAATGTATGTTTTTAAAATAGATTTGTAATTACTATCAAGTAACTATCTTAAATTCTATAAAGTATTTTTATACTCTGATAATAACTGTATCTTTTCACTAAATAAAAGTTCCTTTGAATAAATAACTCGAGGATTAAACTCATTAAAAATAAAAAAATATTTTAACACAATAACATCTGTACATTCTTTGACTTTGTTCCCATTTTTTCCATGATGATAATGATAATAATAACTGTTTCTTTTACTAGTAACCACATTTTTGACTACAAGTTGACATACAAAATAGAACTCATGACCTCAATAAAGAAATTCTTTTTGTTTAGTTTATGGTTTCTTTATAATCATTTTAAGATATATTATAATTATAGAGCTTATAGCAAGTAAGTTTAGATTAAGAATAAAAATTTTTTTTTTTTCAAGAACTAATAAAAATAGGTGTTAGGTCTCACTTTTTAATCAATTCTTTTTAATTTCATTTGCCATCACTCTTTTATACTGTAGGTAGTATCGCATCAGACCACTAATTAAATCAATTTTATTGGTCATTTATCATTAATCATCTAGTAGTTTTTTGCATAAATTAATTTTTGTCTAGATTTTGAAATAAAATAACTAAATATTTACAAACTAAATTATTAAATTTAATTGCTTTTAAGTTGAAATTTAAACACAATTATAATCATCATTTCTTATAATAATTATTTATGCTAATTAAAATATTTAATTACTTATTATATGTAAAATGCAATGTTGTTATTATTATTTAAAAAAATTGTAATATTATAAAATTTAATCTTCCTAATTGAAGGAAAATATTATTTTACAATAAATAAATAAAGTACACTTATTTTTATTTAATAGGCCTTTATAAATATAAACACACACAAATCTTTAAAGAGCTACTATAATAGAAATTCAATTAATAGTTCATTTGTAACTATTGTACATTTTAATAAATATTAAAAATTTGAATATGCATAATGTAGACATGATTGTAACTAGTAAATTCTATTATAATTGAACTAAATATTATTATTTAAGATATATAACTGTAATAAAAAGGTGACTGTTGACTATATCAACTGAATTATACATTTACTCCTTATAGATTAAACTATTTATACATAATATAAATGTAAAATCAACAGCAATACAATTGTATGTTTTCTAAATTAAAAATTTTGATTATTATATGAAATTTACATCCTTCTTGGAACCAATTAGCAAATCAAAATGTTCCAATATATATATATATATATATATATATATATATATATATATATATATATATATATATATATATATATATATATATATATATATATATATATATATATATAATTAAGTTCCAACCAGTAACCACCTAAACATTCACAGTAAAATATAGTAATCAATATTTCTAACTACTGTCAAGGCAACTTTCATACCTTTTAATAGCAAGAATGGAAATTCATTCCTACCAATGGTCCATTGAATATATATGGACACTTAAAGCTTGCAACTTGATTACAGATTATGAAATATCGATACAATGAAGTTTAAATAAGCCTTTTTAAGCATGAAATAAACATGTCACTGCAATGCAGACTAATAAATAGTCAATTAAGATTACAAACTGCAATACTTTTAAATTGCCAATGTATTATTTAAAAATAATAAGCAAAATAGTGCATAAAGCTAATCTGCGATAATGATATAATTAAGTTCCTACCAGTAACCACCTAAACATTCACAGTAAAATATAGTAATCAATATTTCTAACTGCTGTCAAGGCAAACTTCATACCTTTTAATAGAAAGAATGGAAATCCATTCTTACTAATGGTTCATTGAATATATATGGACACTTAAAGCTTCCTACTTGACTACAGAGTATGAAATATTGATACAACAAAGTTTAAATAAACCTCTTTAAACATGAAATAAACATGTCACTGCAATGCAGACTAATAAGAAATATTGATTACTATATTTTACTGTGAATGTTTAGATGGTTACTGGTTGGAACTTAATTATATCATTATCCCAGATTAGCTTTAGGCACTATTTCACTTATATATATATATATATATATATATGTGTGTGTGTGTGTGTGTGTGTGTGTGCATATGTAAATATTAAAAGTATAAAGCTAAACTAGTTAATAAATAATCAAAATTACCCAAATCCAAAACTCAACCAAATTAGCCAAGAAAATAAAATCTACAACATAACTAATGGTTTCACTGCTACAAGCAGACTTTTCAAGTGTAAAGAACTACAAAACATATTTATATTAAACATTACCCACAATTCCATTTACTTCCCATCCACCCATAATATTAAAAGAACTTTTAAATAAATTAATTGCTTCAAAATCATAAATTTTTAATAATAAAGATTCTTTAATTTTTCTTTTTATTTCATTTCTCTCAAAAAAGACAACCTTACCTTACAAAATTGTATGTAAAAATAGTAATTTGATCAAGCCCTTGTGCATTAGAGGTTACCTTCATCCACTCTCAAAATCCCCCACATCACACAAACTTACAGGACTATCTGCTTTTTTATTTTGTAATCACCATCTATACAAATTAGAGTCAAACAAGAAAAACAACATCACCAGCTACATCAGGAATTTAATAAGTGTGGGTTTTAATCACAGAACAATAGCCAATAGGATTGAAGGCTTTCATAAAAGACTTCAGCAAAATAAAAAAAAGACAGACATCTGACTGTTCCATATATATATATATATATATATATATATATATATATATATATATATATATCTGCAGTGGCAAAAACATCTGTAAAACTTTACAGAAAAAATTTAAATTAGGATTTAGAACTTCCCCAAACACCAATAGGTGTATTAATAATACCATAGATAAAAGAAATATTGAAGCAATTCTCCAGGTGGTATATAGAATTGTATGCCCTCAAATGGGGTGTGATGCTGTTTATTATGGTGAAACTCATGCCACAATTGGCAATAGATTGGCTTAACACAAATACACATATACAAGAGCAATAACCAAAAAAGGCAGTTCTGTATTTGCTGAATACCAGCAAGAGCTCAACCACAGATTTGAACCCTCCACGGCTGATATATTATGCACAGAAAGAAATGATATCAAGAGAAAAATCAAGGAAACTTGTTTATCACCAATGATAGTAATTCAATAATTAAAAAAGACACTTGTTTTACCATTTCCAGAAAATGGATAATATAGGAGATAGTTTTGCATACATTTGCATATAATTATGTTAATAATCTAAGAAACTATAATTATGCAGTAACAAAACTCTGAAAGCACTTTGTCTGCAGAAATTATGGTATTGAAAGCCTTACAGAAATTATTATATAAAAAAGTTTCACCACAATGTATCAGTGTGTTATTAAGTAATTTGTTTGAAAATAAAAAACTTGCTACATTGAATAATTTATTAAATAGTATAAAGGAATAAACAGAGCAAAACTCTCCATACAGTATTGTTTATCAACAATTAATGTGCCTAGTATAGGAAATGTGATCATGTGATGCTTAATGGTTTAATATAAAGGAAATTTTTGATAATTTTTGATATGAAGACTATTCTTGATGTAGTGTATATTATTTATTGTTTTTGTAAGGGGGTTTATATAGGTTAGAGTAGTTTGAGCTTAAATGAAAAAATAAAGATACATAAAAGTAGGGTTAGAAATAAATATCTTAGTTCTGCTTTATATGTCTATGAAAAAAATACTCACTACGCAATTAATTTTGAGAAAGCTAAGGTTATCTTGTTTGAGAGAAATGAAATTAAAAAAAATTAAAGAATTTTATTATTAAAAATGTATGATTCTGAAGCAATTAATTTACTTAAAAGTTCCTTTAATATTAAGGGTGGTTGTAAAGTAAATGAAATTGTGGGTGTTTAATATAAATATGTTGTTGTTTTGTATTCTTTACACTTAGTAAGTCTGCTTATAGCAATGAAACCATTGATTGTGTTGCAGATTTTATTTTCTTGGCTAATTTGAGTTTTGGATTTGGGGTAATTTTGATTATATATGTGTGTAGATGTATTTCTAACATATATATGATCAGATAAAGAAACTATTTTAGATTGTGATGAAAGATTTTAGTATTAAAATTGGAATACAGTTTTTAAAATGAAAATGCTATGAATAAGTTTACATATTGAGACAGAAAAAAATAGAACATAGACATGTGGAAATTTTAGCCAAAAATTATTTCATAAATTTTTAAAGAAAAATATAAAATAATGACTCCAAATTAATATTTTATGATTGTGATATGCTTTGATCCATGAAGTTACCACTGATTATTGAAAAATGAGATATGTGTTAGTTGGAATTTACAGATCACTTTAAAATAATAACAATTTTGAAATATGGTTGATGTTTGAAGAAGTTCAATAAAAAAGTAAAAGATATTCTACAAAGAACAGCTAAGCAGCATTAAAAATCAACAATTTATGACTAAATTAAAATGTTGTATTGCTGAATAAAAAGTGATTGAAGAACTAAAAAAAGTATGGGTTTAAACTCAATTTGTTACATCTAATGCTTTGATGTTACATGATCTTCCAAGAAAATAACCATTACTTTCCTCAAATTTTAAATAGAGATAAATACAATGTATACAAAAATAATAACTACAAAACTATTTTTAAAGTGTAAATTTCTGTAAAATTATATGAAAAAGAATGAATGATAAAAAATATAATCATAAAACAATAAGGAAAGCTATGCAAAAGATCAAAATTACTGTCCAGATCCACAACTCAACCAGACTAGGTGAAAAAAACAACTCTAAAGCACAATCAATCATTTCACTGCTTTTTGGGGGCTAGTCTGATTGAGTTGTGGATTTTGGGTATTTTGATTATTTATTGACTATTTTAGCTTTATGTTTATGTATATAACACCTTGATGTTAATTAAAAGTTATTTATGATTATTTATTTCAAATGTAAAAAGATGATTGGTAAAATTATTTTGACTGACAAATTCTACAAAACTACATAGTAATAAAAAACAAAAAAAAATAAATTATCCTTTATAATTATGACAAGAAATGAGATATGCAATTATATCTATGAAGAAAAGAATAGCTTCAGAAAAAAATAAAGCCATAAATAATTTTTAAATAAGACATTGAAGAAATAGAAAATTATGGGCACAACTATATATTAAATAAGAAGAATACTCAGAATGCAATTGTCATATTCATGTTTAAAAAAATAATAAAAGAAGACATTAAATATTATAAAATTATCTTTACTAAAAACTATTGCAAATTATCTGTAGAGAATATTGCTCTTGATATAAGTAAAAGTAATTGGATTTAAAAATAATTATAACACAATATTATATATAGAGCTTGCAAAATAAGCTCTTAACAAGCATTGAAAATATCCCCACCCCCATACTGGTTTCTGCTACTGGCATCATCAGTAAGGTGCTAGGATATTCAAGCATTAGTTTAAAAATATTCTCTTATTCTTCTTCTTCACTTTCTTTGCATATCTTCATATAATTATATATATTGCTTATGACACTATTCATATACACGTTAATGCAACAAATTTTTTTAAAAACTTCTTTGATGAAGACTGCTGGACAGTCGAAACTGTAAGAAAATAAAGAAGTTTTTAAGAAAATTTGTTGCATTAATGTGTATATGAATAGAGTGTCATAAGCAATATATATATATATAGTTTAAAAATACCAGGACTTCCTGATATTTTTAATCTAATGCTTGAATATTTCTGGTATTTTAAATTTAATGCTTGAATATTCTAGCATCTCACTGATGATGTCAGTAGCAGAAACTGGTCTGGGATTGAGAATATTCTTAAAACTTGTTAAGAGCTTATTTTGCGAGTTCTATATATAACATTTGTAAATACAAGCTTATTAAATTAGGTCATGTGACATCTGACTTGATTTTTTTTTGCAACATAATATATTATATTCGTGTGTTAAAAAAATTATAATAATTAATGAATATAAATATTTTATATTGGATTTGTGAATCATAAAGTGGTGATTGTTTCTATAGACATTGACAAACTCTGAAAAATATTTCAAAATGCAACAGTCATAATTGGATTGATTACATACTGAGATTGAAAAGATTAATATGATATGGTGGATGATATAATGATTTCTTCTTCCCAAAACTTTCTGGAAAGTAATTTGTAGATTAAAACTGTATGTTAAAGAAGTTAACATAAATGAAATTAGTCAAATTTTGTAGATTTTAAAGATGTTGAGATTTTCACAAATAATACTTGAATGTTTAGAAAATGCTATTATATAAAAGTCTGAAATTAAGATTAAAAATAAATACTAAAATAATGATCATTAATGTTTTAAAAAAGTAACTAGAGATTTAATAAGAATGATTTACAAGCAGTTAACAATTTAATACATTGATCAGATTATCAGTATAATTATAAATAATTATTTCCACTTTGAAGGAAATTATTTTTCATAAAAATTACAATACTAAAACCCTTTGGCTGTCAAATTTTCTTATTAGACAGACTGAGTAAAAATTTGAGTGATTTCATTCATCAAAAACATATCTAGAATTGCTTCTATTTAGAAATATATTTATATATAATAATCAGAATTATTTTAATCTAGCTTCTAAAAATTGAATTATTTCACATTGAAATTGGTTAAATATAATGAAAAATTTAAAATAACATTAATAACTGAAGAAAATTATAAGAAAAATGTAAGAAAATTATCCTGCAGTAAAACAAAATTATTATATTTCAACCAATTATAATGTGAAATTGCCATTGATTTCCCATGTCTTGGAAATTACAATCACTAAATATTCTCTTCTTTTGTCTTTTTTCTTCATGTAAAATTAAATATTTTAAATCAAAATATTAATCTAGATACATTATTAGTCAATATAGTATAAAAATAATGATAAATTACATAAATATTTATGAAAAAGTTTTATTATGTTAATTTTCACTGAATATCATTGATATGCAAATATAGGTCAAGTGTCATTTACTTGTCTTAAGTAGTGATCAAGCATTATTTAATTTCTCATGATTATTTTTCTTGTAAAATTTAAAATTTTTAATCAGATTTTATATTCAGATAAATTAATGTAAAAACTTAATTATGAATGTAAAATTTACAATAAATATATTTATTTATGTTCAAAATCTATTACAAAAGCTAAAACATTTTGTTTTGATTTCTTACTGTGACAGAAACACCTGGATAACAATGGCCAATACTGACAGTTAGAGCTTAGCAGTGCATTATAAGGTAAAAAAGGTGGAAAATATAACAATAGATGTCAAAGAAAAATTGTTTTGTTTACAAAAACACTAACAAATATGGATTTTTTTCTGAACTAAAACTTTAAATTTAAATTACACTATAAATTTACAATAAAATAAGTGTAAATTGAACATTACACCACCAAAAATAGTCAAGAAATGGTTCAAAATGTTGAAATAACATAATTTTCAGTTGACTGGTTTTAAAATGTACTACATATCTATGTGCTTGAAAAGGAAGGTTTATATTAACTGAAAAGTATAGCATTGTTTTAGAAAAATGTATTTACAATAATGAATTTTAAAAATTGGTTTGAATTTAAAAATGACTTTTATGCTTATAAAAAATGTTTAGATTAGCAATTATTATAGAAATATAAGTTTCAATTTTTAAGTAATAAACAATTTCCTCAAAAGACTGATTTTGCAAAAGTAAAGAATATGATATAATAAATTTAATTGAGAACCTTTGGATTTGCTTGACATTTTAGTTTTGGATGAAGGAATAAAAATTTTCAAAGGATCTATAAAACACTACAAAATAGAAATTATTGCAATCATAAAAAGATACTTATGAAATGAATGATGCTTATGATGAGGTGATATTTTAAATATATTCATTTAATCTCTCTGATATAAAATATGATACAAGGTATAGTCAGATTACTTTAATAAAGAAACATTTTTTCTAATAATAATATTACATGCATTTAAGAGAATAAAAGTGGAAGATTATGTTTAATGCATAAAGATAAATATAGAGAATAAATGCATCAACAAATTGAAAAATTAAAGTTTTAATTATTAGATACTTCTTCTGTTGATGCAAGAAGAATGAAGTTTATTAATTCTATATTTAAGTCATAAGTAAATAAACTATTTAATATAAAATTTTCTTATCTATTTATCCAACAGTGACTATTATGCCAAAGATTTTTGGAAATTTAAAAATGCACAAAAAAATACCTATTAGGATTATGTTAGATTATGGAGGTTGCATGTTTTATGAAATAGCAGTTTATGATGGAAAGCTTTGACAATATGACTTAGGTTTTGGTTGATTTGGTCAAACAAAATGATAAGCTTATTTTGACTGATGAAGATAAATCATTTACCTTGGATGTGACAGAATTGTATGGATCTATTAAAAGAAAAGAGTTTATTCATGTTATTCATCAAAGTTTATATAATAAAGGAATATGCAAGTTTAAGCACTTAATGTTAAAGATATATTAATGTTTATTGCTCAAAATTTGATTACCATATTTGAAAATCAATTGTATACTGTAGATAATGTTTGGATCAGGGGAATTACCTGTTTCAGCTGTTGTATACTGTTATGTGTTGGCATATTATAAAGAGAATATTTTAAAAGAGTTTTCCTATTAGGTGTTAAAGGACATTTTAAATATACAGATGATGTGCTTATTGCTTGATCATCTGTTATAGAACAATGTTTTTTTAATAAATTAAATGATAAAATGGCTTGAAATGGACTTCTACTTTTGAGGATTGTGAATATAAAATAAAATATTTTGAATTAACTTTATGGAGGGAAAATATATTCAATTATAAAATGTTCGTGAAATCCTCGTTAATTAGAGGATCTTTAGAAATAATATTTTATGTAAGTTTTAGAATGATAAATTATCCAATGTTGAAATATATGCTAATAATTCATTGAAGGTAGGATAAAATAGGATATTTTGATTTATATTATATAAATTTACACATAGATGAAGGGGGGGGGGGAATATTGAAGGAAAAACGGATTTTCGTACTATATATAAATAAGTATTTGTAGTAGGCTTACATCATTAATTTCTGGTCATTTTAATGTTGAATTTAAAGTTGAATCAGATACTAGTAGATTAATTATTAATGGAAAACGTCCTTGTTGATAAAATCAATAAAAGTAATATTTATAAAGTGGAGTTCCATTGTGGCTCCAATTACATTGGTGAGACAAAATGTGCATTGGAAAAAAGAATTTATATGCATAAATAATCTGTGTTATTGTGTGAATCGATTTAAATCTGCATTTGTCGAATATTCTGATATTTTTAATGGAGATTTGTGCTTTGATAATATTTTTATTTTACATGTGGAAAACGATTTGCAAAAAAGAAAGATCAAAGAGTTATATTTTATAATTATAACAGATATATTAAATAATAAATAAAATTTTGTGAATATACATAAATTATAGAAAGATAGTATTTACATGAGAACGTATTGTGTGACTTTAATGAGATTTTTCTTTTAGTATTATGTTAATGTTTTTATTGTTTAAATTTTAACTGTTAAATGCTAATCAGGATTATATATACTGCTGTAAACTGCTATAGCTATTATTGTTTTTTTCTTCATATTAATATATTGAATATTGTAGAATTAATTCCAAGAGTATTTTAACTATTATATTTATTTTATCTGATTTTATATATATACTTATTTAAAGATCTGAGACTTGGATGCTTAACTGAAGAACAATACAAAGACTGCATACCTTTTAGAAAAATATTTAAAGATTAACAATATGAACCAAAAACAATGTACATAGTTAAAAGAATCAAAAATTATTACTCAAATCATGGTGAAAAAATTATAAAATCAATATAAAAATGCATTGGACATGTTGTTAGTTAAAAAATACTAATAGATGAATGACTGATATCTTAAATTAGATCCCAGTATTTAAGAAACATTTAGAAAAAACTATTTATGATATTAGAATGTAATTAAAAAAAGAATTATATGGTTCTTTTCTTGTGAGTTGATGTGACATTTAAACACCAAAACAACAATCTTCCACAATTAACTATATCAAGTTTTACCTTTTTAAGTTGGGATTCAAGTTATGACATTTATCTCTTGACTACACTCCTCAGCTATTGGTCTAGACTATTTAGGGTGGTGGAAAAAGGTTTTTGAAATAATGTGGAGAAGAGTCATTATGGTTCAGTAAAAATAAGTTCAAAGAAATTATTCATCTATGGACTGATAAACCTTAAAAATAATAATAATATTTATCAACATCATTTTCAATCATTAGTGTTCCACTGTAGGATGAAAGTCTTTTCAAATTTAATCCAATTTCTTTCATTCCTAGGCTCTCTTCTTCACATCTCACCAGAAAACTTATTTGATTCACTCATCTCGCATATAGTCCTGTTCTAGAACTTATAAATTCTCTTGGGATTCAGTTTAATATTTCAACTGCTTAGTTAGTATCATCTCTTTTAGAAATATGTTCAGCCCAATTCCACATCAATCTCTTAATTCTTTCAATGATATTAGTAATACTTGTTTGTCCTCTCACTCATATATTTTGTTTTCAATCCTGTTTTATTACTCCTAACATATATCTCTTCATACTTTCTTTTCTGATAAGTGCCCCAGTCTCAGATCTATAAATAAATAATTCTTTTTCATACATATATATATATATATGTGTGTGTGTGTGTGCATTAATTTGCAAGTGCCACCAGTTAACTAGATATTGTATGTAAATTACATTACCACAACGCTTATGGTTAAATCAACCAATAGAAAATCAGTAATCTGTTATCAAAAGACTATACTGTTGCTCATATTCTGTTGATTTGATTAACCATAAAAGCTGTAGTAGTAATAAATTTATATATTGTTGAATATTTGTTTTAAGTATTAATAATTCATTTTCAATTCATAATAATTAAGAAACAGTTTATTAAAATTGCAATGAATAGATTAAAATGGCCATAACATTTAATTTAAAGAAAGTGGTTTAGCAATTGTTAATTTAAACATTGTCTAGTGCATAAATAATAAACAATTCAGTAGACAATTGAATCTTAATAATTTGACTTTAATGTAATTTTCTTGTCTTTAATGTTTTGTTATTCTTTTTAATTTGCCATTATATTAAAAAATTTTTTAGTCATGATTCATTAACTTAATGTTTATTTATAGATATATTTTCTTTGTTTCATTTCTTATTGCTAAATAATTTATTATGTAGTCAAATAGTTTATCTTAATTAATGTCACTGAAACATAAATGAATCACACTGAGTTTATATTTTGCAGTTAAAACAATATTTACTTTACATTTTTGAATATTAGTAGGTGTTTTAAGAAGCAATGTTTTTATAATTATTAATATATAAAAACAAAACATTCTTTTTTACAAACTTGTTTTTTTACTTAAATAAATATTAGAAGGGACTTGAACTCAGACTTTCCACCTTTTTATAGCTATGAACTCAATCTTATACAACTGATACACATGACCACATACATGTGAAAAAAATAAAAGATCTCTAATATATGTATTTCATGTTGATCTAACACTCATCAGTTAGACCAAAGCATCATCTCCCACACATATATACAATCAGTGCTCAGTTTATATTAATATAGAAAATCTTCAAACTTTAATGTACAAGCTTCAATCTTTTGCCACATTACAATTCTTCAACCATCCATATCAGTGATGAAACCCTCAAAGCCCTTATTGATTCCAATATTATTGTCATACCCATGTTGACTTTAAATCACTCTTATCCCTCACATAAAGGACCTTAACATATCCATTTAAATGCGCACAAGAGAGATGAGCAGAATACAGGCTGAATATGTAATATTCGAATATAAGAATACTGTCTAAACTAAACTTAAAAAAGGACTTGAACCAAAATTTTCAAGCTCTTTACAGCTATGCAGTCAATCTTATACAACTAATAAACATTACCACATACATGTGAAAAAGATAAATGATCTGCTGAACCAGCACTTATCAGTTGGTCCATATTACCATCTCCCACACATATTTGCAACCAGTGTTTCATCAGATTTTTTAATGATATGAATAGCTGAAAAGTTGTAGTGTGGAAAATATTGAAGCTTGCTATTAAAGTTTGAAGATTTGCTATCTTAACAAAAACTGGGCACTGATTGTATATATGTGTAGGAGTAGTGATTTGTGTCAACTAATGAATGTTTGTTTAGCATGAAATATGTATATTGGAGATCATTTATCTTTTCCACATGTATGTGGTCATGTGTATAAATTGTATAAAATTGAGTGCATATTTGTAAAGAGCTTGAAAATCTGAATTCAAATCCCTTCTAATTACATTAAGTTTAGTATAGACAATATATTTATATTTGAATATTAAATAAGACTTGTAAATAAATTCAAAGAGAAAAAGAAGCAATTATATTTGGAATTTTAAAAATATTTTTATAATGTTGAGATGACAAATATAAATTTTAGAATATTTTATTGCATAATTTGCATTGTAATTTAATAAACAGGTGAGAACAGTAAAATTATAATGTAAATAAGTTATATTCTTTTTGCTGGAAAAGCAGCCACATTGAATATTTAAAAAATTATGTTAAACACAAATTTTATCATAAATTATGATTGTATTATTCAAAAGTAATATAATATATACTGTCTGAAACAAAAAACATCAAAGAATGTAATTAAGCTGAAAAAAATATATTCATTAATATTCAAAGTAATAAAAAAAAATTTAATATTTCTAATAATTATTTTCATATTATTTCATAAATCCAAAATTATCATGCATACTACTTAAAATTACATTTTTGTTAATATGTTCATTGGATTCATCATAAAATTTCTAACAAATTGATATGTAATAACATTTACCTAAGGTAATCCTAGTAGCCCTTCAAAATTTATTTCCATACAGAGGTTTGCAATGAATATGTCATCCCTAATAATGTCCCTTATAACAAGTAGTTAATGTTGATCAATAATTAGTATAATTTGTATATTAAATTAAAGAACTTCAATAATGTTTGTAATTTATTAAAAATTACTACTAAAATAGTCACTGTATACAAAATAAAATAATAAAATAAAATGTGAATGAAATACTAAATTCATTATAGAGTTAAGCTTGAGGTACATAAGTTAGTAATTTAGAGTCAGTGTGATGTAATATTATTTATCCCATCTTTATAGGTTTTGAGGGCTCATACTGCTTCATACTACTATGACCATAAATTTAGTAATAGCTTCATCAACTGCCACCTCTCTTTGCATTTGATATGCAGCTTTGAAATTTACATTGCAGTAGTGTGTAATCAACCTAAGTTTATATACTGTCAAAATCTTTACTTTTAGCATTTGGGTATATTTATTATTATTAGAATGCAGACAAGACATTATAGAAAAATCTAAATCTGGTCATAATATTTGCAAAATTGGTTTATCTTTGTCTCATATCACCTAATTCAAATATTGGACCCAAGCCCACACCATACCCAAACATGCAGATAATTCACAATATAAATTTACACAATCATGAGCTTTTTTTTTATTAGTGTATATCTTAGTTTCAATAATAATTTTTTCATATATTTTTTATCAAATATAAATTCAAATAATAATTAAAAAATATACAAAAATAAATATTTACCATCCATTCCCAATAACATTTATTCAACTAACTACAGTGGTATAAATTTGTATTTTTTCCAGAAAGACAAAATAATTCAATTTACTTGATCACAAAAATTATCATAAAATTTTTAATTTTTGTCCTAGAAAATAAAACTTACCTTTTCTGAAACTAGAAAAAAAGATGGAAATGAATGTGCAAAAAGTGCATGTGGAGACTGCATAGATTTCTATTAACAGTAAGCTAAAACCAGATGTTTATAATTTGAAAATTCATGCTCACATTATGTGGGCATAAAAATAAAGTTGGCTGCTTTTTATTTTTGCCTTTTTTAATAGCATAATTGATTTTAGTTTTATTTTATAAAGCATCTAAGACAAATCATTATCATAATTTTATGATGTGTTACATATAATACAAAAATCTAAAAAGTAAAGGAGAACAGCAGAGTGCTTTTCATGATGTTATCACATTATTTTAAATATTAAAAGTTTAAGAAGATTGTGACAAGTTCAGATATTTTGATTATTTAAAATATTAGATTAAAAATTAAAAACCCATTTTTATTCTTTTTTCCAGTTTTCTAATCTCTTGTGAACTCTTAAATAATAAATTATTTAATTATTTTAATAGCTGAAGAAAATATAAAGATAGCTTTCTAGAAAACTGTAATAGGAATTTTAAAAAATGGGATGAATTGCTGACAAAGGTATACTCACTTGACTTGTGACTTATAATAAATGGAGAGCAGTAAAAGAAACAGAAATTAACTCGAAGTGCAGTCCAGTAGTGGAAGACTTTAGTCAATCTTGCTGTGCTGCAACTAATCACCTGAATATGTAAACAATTGACATGAAGTAGTGAAAAGTAATATTGCTATGTCTAGGAGCTCTCAGACCTGAATGTTAATGTTTTCTTTCTTATTAAACTGAATTTAGACAAAAATAACGGAATCTTGACAATTAAAAAAACTTGGATTAAAGTCTGAAAAAATGACAACAAAAAAAGGTGAATCACATATCAGGGGCAAGTCATATTTCCATAGCAGTCTTTTCTCTTTCTCAGATTTTTAATTTGATTTATTATTTAAGAGATAGAAGTTGTCCTATAATAATATCTTTCCAGAATTTAAGTTTGCTTGTATATGGTGTTGAGTCCTACATTGAAATATGCCATCGTAGGGATAGTCTATTATGAGATCGAATATATCAAATAAAAAAACTGTATGTTAATTATAAAATTTTAAATAAGTAATTTATTAGTAATACTGTAAATTCAAGGATCACCAGTACTAATATTATATGACAATTATTATATAATTACAATAATCTATGTACTTAATAAAATGGGCAATTTAGAACAGTGGTTCTCAACCTTTTTTGGCCATGCCCTTTCCTAAGAATATCTAAAATCTTGATACCCCTCCCCCATGACATATAATTCTTATTATTTAAAAAGCGAATTCCTATTCACACAGAGAAAACCTAAAAGGCTATTAAAGAATGGACAATTGAAATATAATACTCAAGCTATTTGCTAAGGAGTAAAAATTTATTAAGCAGCAAAGACACTGAGAAGAAGAAGGTATGAAAAGAGGGAAATTTAAAAAACATTTTAAACTTAATTTATGAATAATAAAATATAAAAATAATTAATTAGTTTTCAAATTCATTATCAATAATAAACTCAAAAATTTAAAAACAAATCACTGTTAATAACTCATTCTGAAATTGCACCCTATTTAAAAATAAAACTGCCTTCTGTGGAGCATGTACTTCATACTGGAAAACACTATTTAAAATATCGAAAATTACTTATTTGTATGCACATATTTTTGATTGTTGATCCAATTCATTGTTATTAAATTATTTCTTTTGTTCAAAAATTTATATGTATGTGATATGTGTGCAGTATTATGGTGATACTAAATGTCATACAAGCCTAACAAGAAGAGCATATAATAATGAAAAAGATATATATAGATAGGAGAAATGAGTCATAAATTCATAAAAGTAATACTCAGCCGGGTTTGAATATAGGATTGTAATTGGATAAAAAGTAAATAAACATAAGACATAGATTGGAATAGGAGGTATCAAGATATTACTTTAATAAGTAATATTAATAATATCACTCTTACAACTTAATTGTGAGTTATAACTAGCTAGGTATCTAGCCACTAAAAGAAAACCATTAAAGATATTGTTCAGTTCCACTATATAAACATAAGTGGTGACCTAGTTATGACATTGTAACTTAGGTCTGATATAAAACCATATTAAAATAATGGGAAAATCCTGAGATAAAGAAATAACATATATAT
>JAQFVV010013878.1:0-66191 GCA_028023455.1 Epiperipatus broadwayi
ATTCTATTTAAAATTTAAGAAGGATATTTGGAATCTCTCCTTCAGTTTATATATATATTTAATTATTATTTATTATTGATTTTATATAGTAATAGACTTTCCAATTAATTATATATTAAAGAGAAATGGTATTTGTATTTTTTTAACAGGCTACGATTTTAGTCATACATTGTTTTGTTTTTATTTTTTTATTTTCATTATCATCATTATTAATTTTATTATAAGTCAATAAATCTAAAATTGATTGAAACTCAATAAATCTGTCTAGCTATTTTTGTAAGTGTGCAAGATAATTTTAATAGATAAATCTTGATCTAAGTTCAAACCACTATCGTTAAGTGAAATAGAATTAGAAAGATTGGATATTTTATTATATGATTATTTAAGTCTAATTAGATATAAATTTTATAGTGTCATTATATTGAAACATTTGTCTGTTTATCTAAGTTGGTATCTGCTCTATAAATAACTTCATTAATTTATGGTCAATTATTAAGAGTTTGCTTATCTTGCCCAGTTAATAAAATCTTAATAGATTTCATTCTGTCATTAGTTAGAATGATCTGTCTTAATTATTTCTAAACTTCTTTGAGGTGGATCATAAATTTTATTAACTATTATAACTTAATATCTATCTTTGGCTTGGACAACTGCTAATAATTATTTTATATGGTTTAATTTTTATAAAATCAGTTTAATAATTTATTTACAGGAAATTTAAATAGATAGATAATATTAGTTGATTGTAATTCAGTAAATATCCAATAGAAATCTACTGTATATTTGATATAATGATATGATTGGATATTAAAAATTCCAGATTATCTAATAGGTTTATTAATAATGTGTTCTTGTAGAGCATTTCATTTTAATATGCAACTTAAGCAATGATTGTATATTGATGTAAAATAGAGTAAGGATAAATTATTAATATTATTTAACATTTTATTAAACTTAATATAAAACTGATTACTGGTTTTGTTTTATGTAAACATTAGAACTATTGTGAGTTCATAAAACATTCTATAAGTGTCATCATAACCAATTTAGGAACTAGTTGATTTAGGTAGGGTATATTATTAAATTTTATCATAAATTTACATTACTATACATAATATTAGATTAGTGAAGGATATCAGAACTTAGTTATTTATTGATATGAAGTTGGTTTTGTTCAATTATAAATTAAATAGATATCTTATGTATATATCATTGTTTAGAATGATGATATATGATTTCACTGCTTATTGTAGTTTATTTTGGGACAGTCAATACATTTGGTGATATATGAAGTGATGATCTTGTTTGTTTTCTTTTGTTTTAAATGTTATCTGAACAAATTGGGTTTGGATGTAAAGTGTCCTCAGTTTTTTAGTTTAGTGTAGTGGACAATCTAAATAATTATGTATTGGAAATATTGATATTGCATAGTGTAACTAACGACTGAGCTAGATAGTTTTTACAGGTCATAACAGAGTCACTATTTATTGGTGCATGTTTTGCTCTGTTATATATACTATTTAAACCATAAGGGCATTTCTGCATTATCTTTTATTTAATTTTGGGTCAGTAATAAATGGTTGTGTGAAAACCTATAGGGACATGTATTTTGTTTCATTGCAAAGGCTGACCGAACCAATGTAGAGAGATAGTAAGGTAGAAGATCAATCATTATTGTTAAAAAATGCTGTATCAACTTTGGGGTTATTACACTCTATAGAGGGTATCATCATTATTAGATTGTAACAAAATGGCTCCCAAATCTATGGAGCCATTAGTTAAGGGGGTAGCATAATTATTAGATTGTTGCAATATATAATAATAAATAACATTTGGCCTAATAGCAATAAATTAACTTTTAATAATACTTTTTGTATCTAACTATACATTTGTTTTCAAACCTTCATGCAGGTATATGCTCAGATATTGCCGAGTCCTATATAATCTGAATATGTATTTTTAACATACATTCATATACTTTACATTTCTAGAAAATAGTCTTACTATTACCTTAACTTTAAACACAAGGCTATGAATAATTTAGATAATTTGTGTGTTTCTTGAACAAATATCACATGATCACTATCTCTTATAGTAGCACATAATTGTTTTTAAACAAGGCAAAACTCTCCATATAGTAGTGCCACCCTGTGCCAACCAGAGTAATCAATGGATGCCAGAAGGCTTGTGCATAAAATCCCTATCTAGTGCCTACTCATCTGATATTCCCAGACTAGTTTCTGGCTTGTGGCCTTCGTATGGGTGCTGAACTGATTTCAGACCCATATGATTATGTAAGCTATTGAGCTTAGATTGAAAATATTATTGTGTTTTCAATTTCATTCTCATAGTTTTGTAGTTAAGTAGAGATAAAAGGTGGCTGCTGGAGGGTTGCATTAGATCCTAAGATCTGGGTGCAGTGCTCTTAGATCCAAGGCTCCTCACTGACGAAGGCCACAAGCCAGAAACTAGTCTGGGGATATTAGATGAGTAGGCACTAGATAGGGATTTTATGCACAAGCCTTTTGGCAACCATTGATTACTCTGGTTGGCACAGGGTGGCACTACTGTATGGAGAGTTTTGCCTTGTTTGATTACAAATATGTTGTTTGTAAATAAAATATATCTAATATACATAATTACAGTACAATTTATATTCCAAATTATATGCATTAAACCATTATTAAAAATCCTTAAATAAAATAATGGAAACAAGTGTTGCTACAATAAATTGAAAGAGAATGTACAACCATAATGCTTACATCTAGATTTCAAAAACAAATACATTTTCAATTTTATCAATAAAGGAAGCTCTTTATCACTTTATCTTGTCTGGAAAAGCCATCACTATTATTTTGCCTAGAAGGTTTGGTGCAGTGATAGAGTGCAGAGTTTGGAGCTCTGAATCATGCTCAGTTCTGTCATTTTGACAGTCAAATTTGTTAGGTATACCATATGATAAAGCCACTCAGTTACCTTTTTTAAGTACATTTTTTATCTTTTGAGATCATGTGATGGGATGTGATGTGATGCACTGTGACTTCTCCTTATACGGAGTCAGGAATCTCTCAGCAACTATGCCCAGAGAAGCCTGATAGCCACTTTACCCTCCCTTTCCATTCTCCACCCTAAGATTTCTCATAATCTGCTCCATCCCATTTCCACAACATAATCGTTGTCAACTCCATGGCCTTCATATCTAAATCCCCCTTATCTTTTCCCAAACCCAGCATAAAAACCAATAACTCACTTTCTGTATAATCACTTTGTTCATATTTATTCTTCCATAACTTCATTACTTGTACTCTCTCTGCTTCCAAGCATTTACATTGAAGTAACAGATGCCTAATATTTTTTATGCTTTCCTTAAAAAATATTTAATAGGTTGCGATTACAAAGCTATTTTTTCTGCGACAATTAAAAACTAAGTATCTGACTGTGATATGAATCATGATGGCTTCCAGAGATGTCTTTCAGATGTGGGTTAATATAAAAAAAATTATGAATTCTAATTTATGGATTGTTATTTTTTTTAAAATTACATATATGCGAAGGACATTATATTCAAATTAAATACAATCATGTATTTACTAATCATATACTATAAACAGTACTATTTCATATGGTTTAGTTGCTTCCAGCACTTGTATGTCACATGAGCACAGAATAATAAAACCATTTGATTATTTTTATTTTACTAGAACTGATATGGATGGCTGAAAAGTTGGAGGTTGGAGTAGATTGAAGCCTTACCATTAAAGTGTGAGGATTTGCTATCTTAATATAGACTGAACATTGATTATATATATATATATGGGAGATGATAATCTGGACCAACTGATGAATGCTGGTTTAACATGAAATACGTAGTCTTGCATTGGTGGTCGAGAGGTCAGCGCGACTGTCTTGCACTTGCAGGCAGTTGCCCGGGTTGCGGGTTCGCGTCCCGGCCGATGCTATGACATTTATAAAAAACATGAAATACGTATATTGGTGATTATTTATCTTTTCTACATGTGTGTGGTCATGTGGGTCAGTTGTATGAAATAATGTAGATAGTTGGTGGGTGCTTTTAAGTCTGAGTTCAAATCCCCTATACTTACAATTAAGCTCCAGGTTTGTGAAAAGTGCCTAGTTTTCAAATATTTACTAGAACTACTAAAAATAAGTTTTTACTAACTCTAGAATTTCAAAACAATAAGTACTAGCTACCAATCTGTTAAATTTTAAAATATATTAATTAATTATGAAATTACTCTAAGTACAAGACTTAAATTTATTTTTCCTTTTAGCCCTGTAATTCTAATTATTTTTAAAAAACTTTTTCTTTAGTTTTTTAATTATAATATTTCAATACATTTTTAATTGCGAGGTAATTTTTTGTATTATTGATTATTTATAAAAAACTGTACTTTAATAATGGATTTCAAATATATATATTAAATAAATGTTTTAACTTTAAATAAAAAAAAATTTCAGTTTTGTTTTTTTAAATAAAAGTATTTTTTTTTTTAAATGTTTGTGACCAAATTTTTGTATCTGTAAATTTATATATTGCACTGAAATTAAGTTGGTGGTCAAGAGGTCAGCGACAGCTGCTTTATAAGCAGTTGTCCCGGGATAGCGGGTTCGCTTCCTGGCTGATGTTATGACACATGAGAAAAAAAATGACTTTGTAAATAAGAGAAGATAACCCCCACCCAGAAAAATAACCCAAGAACAATTCTCGCATCAAAAACAATACTTTCTAGTTATATTTTAATCTTCAACAGTGAGTTCAATTCTTTTGGATTTAAAAATGAATTCAAATAATAAAAACCACTTTTTTTAGTTTTTCTATTCTAATTTTTCATTCCTTTTACTAATCAATTCTATGCATAAAATTATAAAAATTTACTAAAGGAGAAATTTAACTAATACAAATCTGTAAGTTTTTTGAACCTATGGTTTTATTTTATATTCTAAAATAAACTATAATTAAATTACATTTCACGTGGTTTGAAAATAATTATAATTAAATAAAAGAAACTGTTTTCAAAAACTTGAACCTAATTATTTTTCTTTCATATAGTGAATAAATTCTAATGTATTTGCCATGCAATTTATTATTTAAAACAGAAAACGAAATCAATATTTATTTTAACTTTCAAAGAGAAAAAAAATCTCAAAATCTTAAATGACGTTATTTGAAATTATTTTACAGAAATATTTTGTATTGTTTAATGCAATTACGAAAGTATATGCGATATTTACATATAAAATGTTTATAATTTAATATTTTTTATATTTTGGATTGAAATTAAATATATTTTTAATTTGCATTTTTGTTGAAAAAAAATCAACAAACAGAAACGAATTATTTTTGAATTGTTTTTTTTTATGGTAAATAAAACATAAAATATAAATTTTATTAAAGAAATAATCATTAAAAAATATTTTTACAAGTTTTTATTTTATGTTTATTCATATGTGGTTTATAGCTAAACTAAGTTGTTAATAGCATATGTTTTGATTCAGGAATGACCCTATCATACAGTTTGAAAGGAGATCAGCTATCTTTTCATTGGATTACATGGGTATATCATTTTTTACCACTATTATCCATGGCAGGATAAAAATCTCTGCAAATTTATTTCAGTATTCCCGGTCACAATTTTTCTCCATTAATCCAACAAGCTTCTTTGTTTATTTCATTTTACATACAAACTTTATCTAGTTTGCAATGTATTTTGGATTTAATTTAAAACTTCAGATACATATCTCCTATTTTCACTTCTAACATACAATACTAAATTATCCCTGCACTTTACTACTATTTTACACAATGATTTATTTACCACCCTCTTTTACAGTTTACAGTTTCAATTGCCCCAGCAATCTTCTTCAGAACATTTAGTTAAGAGATAAAAATGTTCTGAAGAAGATCGCTGGGGCTAGAAACTGTAAACTGTAAAAGAGGGTGGTAAATAAAGCATTGTGTAATAGTAGTTAAGTGCATGGATGATTTAATATTATATGGTATACATTTGTCAATGCAATAAGAAAGAGTAGTTATTAACACTTCTAGTAAGAATGTTCATACCATCTGTATTTTCCCTTTTTAATTCTCTTTGATATTATCAGTGATATCTGCCTGCTTTTTGCATGATATTTTATCATTTCCATTTTTTTATTCTTCGAACATCTCTCTATACTTTATTGCAAGATATGTAAAGTTGGTATTGGTGTTCAGATAGATGTCAAAAAAGCACATTTAATTGCTCTCTTATCATTGAGAATTATTAATATTGCTGGGTATTTTTATCGAGTCTTCCATTCAAGATTGAGAAATTAGTTTTATTAATTTTGTTTCTATTTAAGTTAATAATTTAACCAAAAATATCTAAAATTATCAACTTGTTCTAATTTATTATTTTTTACTATTATTATTTTGTAATATATAAGGGATTCGAACTCAGACTTTCACGTGACCCTCAACTCTCCATGCCATCTCATATTGCTGACCAATCTGATCATACAGAGTCAGAATGACTAATTGATAAACATGGGTAGGATGACAACCTTGCCATTAACATGGGATTTGAACTTTCCATCATCAGATTTTCAATGAAATGGATTGCTAAAGAGTTGTGGGATGGAGTAGTTCGAAGCCTGTCCATTAAAGTATAAAGATTAGCTATTTTAATATAAAGTTGAGCACTGATTGTATATATGTGTAGAGATAGTAATCTGGACAAACTGATGATTACCAGTTTAGCATGAAATATGTATGAAATCAGGTGGGTCAGCAATATGAGATGGCATGGAGAGTTGAGGGTCATGTGAAAGTCTGAGTTTGAATCCCTTATATATTACATTATACATGTGCAGGTGTGTGTAAGCCTGTGCAGTGTATTATTATTACTTTGAAAACTTTGAATAATATTTTTTGAATTTATCTTAGGTTTCTACCTTTTTATTTACCTTATCATTTAGCTAATATTAATTTAATTACGTTCTGTAAAAATGCTATCCATTTTATATGCATATTTGAATGTTAAGATTTTTTCTGAACAAATACAGAACAATTAGACTATAAAAATTATAATCAAATAATAATACATCATCATGATTGGTAAGAAAGAAAATTATTTCACCATCACAACTTATCAAGATTTGCTAAATACTTCTTTGCAAGCAACAAATTCAATTCAAAATGATAATTTATACTGGTTTTCTATAACTTCATTTAATATTTATATATGCTTTATCAAACAATAATCACATTTGTATCCATTGGTTTTGGTTAATTAGTTTGAGTCTAAAATTTTGTACAATAGATGATTGATTAGTAATGATTTTAATAAATTTCTATAATTGATAAAAAAATATTAGATCTGTAAAATACTAAGATATTTTTTATTGTATGTAAGAAATAGATCATTTTGTTTCTCCATATGGTATATATTTATTACTTCATCATCATCATCATTTACAACCATCATTGATCCACCATAAGATGAAGATCTTTCCAAGTTCAATCCATCTTCTCCAATCCCTAGCCTTTCTATTCCAAATCACCCCAGCAGATTATCTTACTTTAACCATCTATCTCATATGTGATCTCTTTCTAGATCTTTTACAATCTCTTGAAATTCAGTTTAAGATTTTAACTGTCCATCTATTATCATATCTTATAGCAATATATCCCTTTACTGCTTAGACATTTTTATATAACTTTACCAATGATAGTGTTTTTTTTATTTTTTCCCAACTATTTTTTCAATATTTGTAATATTTCCATAAATTTTTGGAGTTTCATAAATTTCATTGCACATCTATACATTTACATAGATTTTATTAATAGTTTTAACAAGGCTGTAAACCTTAGCAATGAGCGTCTGAAAAAATCGTCACTAGGGACCTCTGTAGGTCTTTAAAACACATGCTTATGCTATGAAGAAAAGAGAGAATATTTTATTTAAAACAGGCAAAAACTCATTACACGTATTGCCACACAACAATCTAGACTAATCAATGAATGCCAGAAGGCTTGTGCATAAAATTCCCATCTAGTGCCTACT
This sequence comes from Epiperipatus broadwayi, assembly GCA_028023455.1. Lineage (NCBI taxonomy): Eukaryota > Metazoa > Onychophora > Udeonychophora > Euonychophora > Peripatidae > Epiperipatus > Epiperipatus broadwayi. The sequence continues at coordinate 8,064 of JAQFVV010013878.1, forward strand.
CATCCAATATCTCCAGACTAGTTTCTGGCTTGTGGACTTCATCAGTGAGGAACCTTGAATCTGAGAGCACTGTACCTAGATCTTAGGATCTAATGCAACCCTCCACAATCTTGCCTAATAGGATATTGGTGGCTAAGGTTATTAAAAAACCAAAGACATGGGTACTAAACTGAGTTCAGACCTATATGACTATATAAGCTGATGGGCTTGGATTGAAAAATTAAGGTGTTTTTAATTTAAGACTCATAGTTTTGGAGTTAAGTAGAGATAAAAGGTGGCTACTGGAGGGTTGCATTAGATCCTAAGATCTATGTGCAGTGCTCTCAGATCCAAGGCTCCTCACTAATGAAAGCCACAAGCCAGAAACTAGTCTGGGGATATTGGATGAGTAGGCATTAGATGGGGATTTTATGCACAAGCCTTCTGGCATCCATTGATTAGTCTAGCTTGCTGTGTGGCAATACATGAACTGAGTTTTTGCCTGTTTTAATAACAATTATAAGCAAGCAGAAGAAATGGTGATCATGTGATGGTTACTGGCTTAAAACTATTTTATTTCCTAATTTTTGGTATACGCTTTATAATGTTATTCTTATTTTTAATAATTGATGTAATAATTTCACTTTAATTACTGAAATAATTTTTATCTCAATAACAATATGTTTTGTTACATTACTGAAGCTTTTACTTTATTCCCCTGTTTGTTTTGCCATCTCATATTTATATTTTTATGTTATCATTAAAACTTTTTCATAATATTTTATGAATTTTATATTTTTAGTTCTTATAAATGAGTCATTTTAATATCTCTAGACATATTTTTCTTGTATGCATTGTAATATCTTTTTATTTATTTATTTTTTTATTTAACTGTTTGTAGTAAAGTATGGACTATCTTCTTATTGATATGTTCAAGTCAGAACTATCTATAAGCCTTTATCATGTTAAGAAGATTTATAACTTCTAATTTAAAACTTTAAGCCAAGATTAATTGGGTTATGCATACATAACACTTTCTCCCATGGTTGATGAAGACTTGATTGAACTACGGCTAGATAGTATTACTCATAGACTAAACCAGATCAATCATGAGCTTTTACTCTTTATTTAATAATAATTGGTATCATTAATTATCCAAAATATAGATAGATTTATTATTTGGACTAATTAACACACAAAAAAATAGACTTCATCTTGCTTATGATCTTTTGCACATCTTGGATATGAACTATATATTGTGGTTGACAAGGTGATAGAGTAACCACTTTGTCGAAAAGATCCAGAATTTAAAATTGCTATAGAGTTTCACAATGGATAAAAAATATCAGTTGTTAATACTGACAAAATGTTACTTTTTCTACCATTACATTAATTTATGACCACTTTTTGCTTTAAAGAAGCAAACATCTTAATAATCTTATATAGAACATATTAATCACAATATAACCAATACTGAAAAGTTTTCACTTGGGTGTATTCATGTTCATTCTTTTATCAACAGTAGTTACATTCCGATTTAGGTTTAACTTTTTTCCAATTGTACCTCTATTTATTGCTTTTCAGCAGTCAATAATCTGTACTAGTAGAGGTGAGAAATATTACAGTAATGTAAATTATATATTATTACGTTTTTTCTAATTTTTGATACTTTAACAATTGGTTCACATACTGATTGTAGGATTTTAGATTAGTTTTCTTTTATCTGAATATTGATGTTATATTTGTTTTTATACAGCAATTATTGCCAATGTCTAATTACTACTTTGAATTCACTCAGAAATAGAATATCATCTGAAATCATCGGATTAACAGACTCTTCTTAAAAATAATTTCTTATACTTTTTATAGGATGTGACTTTGATATGATATCAACTGTATTAGTTTTCCTCTTGTTATACAAATTAGTCTATTGAGTTCTAAATTTTCAAGATTTGCAATTAGGTGAAAATCTAATAACAGCTATGATTTCTAACATTGAGATATTTTCCATGTCATTTTTTATTATAAAATACAAGCTGTTTATTTCAAGAAAATAAATTATTTATTTATTTATCTTACATATTAAGCCTGCATTCTGCCCATCCCTTTTATATGTAGTTAAATGGATATTGTAGTATACATGAGGAGTCAGAGGGACTTGAGGTCAACATGGGCATGACAGCAATATTGGCATCAGCATGGGATTTGGGAATTTCTATCATCAGATTTTCAATAGTATAGATGGCTGAAGAGTTGGAGGTTGGAGTGGGTTGAAACCTCTCCATTAAAGTGTAAGGATTTGCTATCTTAATATAAACTGAGCACTGATTATATATATGTATGGGAGATGGTAGTCTGGACCAATTGATGAGTGCTGTTTAGCACAAAATACTTATATTGGTGTTTATTTATCTTTTCTGCATGTGTGTGATCATGTGTATCAGTGGTATGAGATAGTGTGGATAGTGAAGGGACTTGAAAGGCTAAGTTCAAATCCCCTATATTTATTTTCTTTTTGTAAATAAATACAAATAAATCAATAGAGAATTATTTAAATTTATATAAAAATAAAATACAAAATAACATTTTTATATATAATGTTAAATAATTTGGAATATAGATTTTGTTTTAAATGTATTATCATAATTACATATATGGATTATCAATTTTATATATAATTTTTTTTTCCATATGTCAAATGCGTTGACCGGGAAGTGAACCCGGGCCAGATGTTTGGAAGGCAGGTATGTTAACCACTAGGCCACTAACACTTGACTATAATATTTTATTGGCTAGTAAAAAATGATTTGGGTGTGTTAACATTTGTGAGACTTTAATTTTCTGTTTCTTACAAAAAGTCAGTCAATGTAATTGAATAATTATTTTCATTTATATAGACACTACAAGTTATTCGGAATAATCACTTTGGAAATGAAAAAATAAAAAAAGATTAAAGTGAAGTATTTATGTGCTTAATATAGTGTGTTGATTATGCTTTTTGATATGTCTAAAACAATATAATCTTAGCAATACAACTGCAATGTAGAGACAGACAGATTGTGTAATTTAAAGAATATGTAAACGAGTGGGTTTAAATGATCCACTTTTTAGAGAGAAAGAACGTGATTTTTTTTTCCATATGTCAAAGCATCGGCCGGAAGCGAACCCATGACAACTGTCTGCAAGCAACTGCTTTCTTGCAAGGCAGCTGCACTGACCTCTCAGTTACGAATGCTTGACAACATGATCCTTTTTTGTTGATGGCATTTGGATTGCTGGCCATATGCCAGGCTTCTTTTATCATACATTTTGCATCATTGCACTACAAACCTATCATATTGATTGTTGTAGATTTAAAGGTATGGCTGAGTTTTGTTTTATGATCTAAAAATTTGAATTTGTTGTCATGGTATCGTCTTAGATATATCAAAAACATGCTGAGCATACAATCCTAAGCATATAAACACTCCAGTTTAAGCCTTTATTATTTTTTCTCTTTCAAAATGATTACTATAATAAAAGGCAAACACTACAGGTGAATTACAAGTTGTTATATTTATAAATAGTAAATCATTTGAATATTCCAATATATTTATAAATGAGACTTAGTTAATCTCCCTGGGAAAACATATAACGCAAAATTACACTGTTGCTAAGTTGAAGTACTGTTAAAATTTATTTTTATAAATTGTTGCTGGTATATTTAACTTCTAAAGTATTACAAAAAGGGTATTTCGTTTTGTTAGGTCATAATGATTTGGACATTAAATAATTATTATAAATTATAAATTTCAACAGTTGCTAAACACCAAAATTGCTAATTTGGTCCATATGGATTGTCACCTTATTGAGAAATAGGATTCCTTTAAAGGTTATATTATGGTTACAAGAAAATCTATTTTGGGTGCACTAAAAAGTAGAACCAAGAGTGTTTTTCTGCTACTAATACTGTTATTAATATCTTGAATAAAAATAAATATGTGGCATTTTTTTGCTATGGAAAATAATAAATTAAATGTGGAACTTCATGATATATATATAGATATTTAAAGGCAGGAGTTTAACAATGGACAAAATGTCTGAAAATGAAACTGTTTTTAAAACTAAAAAATGTTTAAATAAATTTATTGAACTTCTCTCCCTTTCTTTTAATGAATCAGCATTGATGTATTGTATTTATTACTGGAAGATTAAACTCATCATATCTTTGACAGAATAACTCAGTTGGTAGAGCGTTTGCCTTAAATTCGATATTCAAGAATCTAAAGGTGCGAGTTCAACTTCTAAGCGAATATTGTCACTGTGCATATAGGCCAGCAACACCTGAAGAAAAGTGGAGAATAATACTACTCGAAACGTTGTGTAATTACTAACCTGTATTGTCTATTTGTGTGTTATTACTAACAAGTTGATGTATTTGGAAAGTTTAAATAAAGATTAAAATTTTTGATACATTCAACATTCAATCATAAATGATGAAAATATCCCAATATATCACATCTTATAATATACCATCATTACAAACCTTCAGACAAATTCATCATATCTTTATTTTTATATCAGGGAATAGGAATACATTATTTGTACAATCTATTTAATTGTTCTTGGAAGATTTTTAATCGAATTTAGATTAATCAATCTTTTATAAAACAGAATATTCATCCATTAACTATCTTTCTTCTGCTAATTTATAGTGTTAATTTTTCCTGGTAGATCTGGTAAAAATATTGCAATGAATATATATCAGATAAAGTTTTTCAAAAGCATTATTCCAAAGAAGGTAATAACACATTGTGTTTATTTTCTTTGCTATTACAAAGTTTTATGTTATAAAATTTAATTATAAAAAAAAATCATAAAAATGTATTTTTTATTTTTTTTTATTTTTTGATAAATGTAAATCTTATTGATGATATTTTACAAAAAAATCTCATTAATTCTATGACACTCTCTTTCCTCAATGTCACTTTTCAATGAGTATTCAGCATATCCCAATTAAGTTGTTCTTTCACCAAATTGCTTACAGCAGCACTTTAATAAATGTGCATGTTACATGGAACATAGTTTAACTAATTAAAAAGTTATTTGGTATGGTAGAGTTATAACATAAAATGTAACAATGTGTTTTATATCTTTCTAGATCATTTTCAAAGCTCTCACTGCCATCGTTAAATGTTCAAAAGCACTTGGTCATATTGTGAAATGTATGCTTTTACTGTTTTCCTGAAGATTTGAGATGATGGTGTTTTAGTTGTATTTATTGTTTGTACATTTTCCAACATCTAATATGAGTATTGGATATCTTTAGAAAAATTTAACTTTATTTAAATATTCCAAGTACATTCAACTGTTAGTAATAGCACATCAAACACATTTTAAGAGGTATTAGTCTCTCCGCTTCTTCAGATGTTGCTGGCCTGACCCATGACAGTTCTAGCATGGGAATCAAACCTGGACCCTTAGATTTTTGAATATTGAATTTTAAGGTAATGCTATAACCAACTGAGCCATCCTGCCAAAAGCAACAGCCAATAAAAATTTCATATACTTATCTATGAGTTTCCTTCTGATTTCACCACTTTTTCTTCTTAAGAGCAATGTTGATTAGTGGTTTCCTACATTATGTATAGTCATGCTAGATTGATTTATGGGATTGTTTGCCATTATCATGTGAGCAGCTTCTTTAAATATTCTTCTTTGTACCTTTTCTTCTCTATCCAATATTTTTGTGTTTTCCCAATTGAATATATATTCATTGGTACATACATGGTGTGCTACCTTGGTCACACCTGTTTTCTTTCTTCTAACCAACAGTTTGTGTTCTTTCAAGTGCTTTTCAATGGGAAGACTGGTCTCACCAATGTATATGCTTTTCCACATTCACCTGGTATTACTGTTATATACAGTTTGAATTTTTTCAAATAATTCAGTAACTGTTTACTCAATTTTAAAACAAAATTTAATGTTAACCTATTGTTTCATCATGGATTATGATATGAAATACATCATTATAATTCATATCATAACTTGTGACCTAAATATTATAACATCTCACAACTTTTGAGGTGAATAATTAAACTATGATACTATAATGTGTGTGTTAATTAACTTGGAGAGAGAACTGGTGACTTTTCCACTGGGTCACACTGAATGTTATCTAATAATATTGATCATCTAATATTTTGAACTAAATTTTGTAGTAAACAGATGTTGTTTTTTTCTAAATGTTTAATTTTGAATATATACATGTTTTAAAGTATGAAGACAACGATTTTGTGCTTTGTAAAATACGTTTAAAAAGCAATAAAAGAAAAAAAATATCTATTACTTTTTTATTTAATTTATTCAAAATTGTAAATGCTCTTAACCAATTCTTTAAACTGAAATTTTATTTAATATATGTAAAATCTCATAGAAAACCATGAATTATAGGGAACTAAAAATCAATGCACATATAATTTTCTAAAACTAAAGATAATGCTTTAATTATTTTTATAATTATGAAAAAGCTATTATATATATATAAAACTCTGAATAAATTGCGCGTATTAAAAACTATTATAGATTATACAATATAATGTATAGTAATTTATTTGATATTGCTAAGCACAAATCAAAGTAGATGTTCTTTAGCTGATAAATTTTATTTCTAGTATTTTTTTTTCCAGCGGTCGTGAATTACTGCAGTTAAAATCACAATTTCTCATAATCTCAATCGATGATATGTTTAATAACATAAAAGATTTTCAATACGCATATTAGATGATGGAAATAGTCCAATATAAAAATACAACTAGGACACCATCATCACAAACCTTCAGGAAAACATTAAATCATAAATGGATGGGATACAATATATTTTTTTCACAAACTAATAGAAGAAAGATGCACGGAAAAAATTATAAGAAACTTTTGTTAAATATATATATATATTTCCAACTGTCTGTTATAATTATCTCACTGCATTTTGATATTAGTTTCACATTATTTTTTTCCCCAAGTGAGGAAAACATGTAACTCATATTATAATTCTTTAAATACGTATATTTTTTAGGTATACTTAACTTTTTATATAATATAAATAAAATGTCTGTTAACTAGAACAAAATACATAATAAAAATAATAAATTTAACGGTAATAAATTATTATAAAGTCTTTCAATCCACCGAAGTATTTTAGGTTAATTTCTTAAACCTGCCTCAACTGTCATTAAATTAAAAAAAGAAAGCAGAAGCAAACGTCATCAATTCAAATCTTATGAATCTCATATTTTAATGTGTTTTTTTTTTAATTTAATGACAGTTGAGAGGTTGTTTATAATAATTTATTACTTAAATTTATTATTTTTATTATGATTAACTTCTTATATACTGTATATATTTCAAATGGCTATTTTATCACAATATCCTGAAGTATATAAACAAAGATGTGTGAAAAAGATCCCTAAAATGCACATTTCAATTGATTCAGATCATATCTCTTACACATATCTACATCATTTGTTCAGTTTATATATATATATAAATGAATACACCCACTTTCCAAACACAAGATAAAGTCTTTGTGAAAAGATAGAATAAATCCATCTATCTTTTCAACCCAAACGTTTATGTATGGATCGAAAAGTTAGATGGATTCATTCTATCTTTTCACAAAGACTTTATCTTGTGTTTGGAAAGTGGGAGTATTAATTTATATAGTTAAATCTACAAAGCGCATGTGCATTAGCTTATTGGTTTATTAATATTACAGTTTATAAAAACATCGCGCTATATAAATAAATGTCCTATTTATATATATATATATAGATGGCAAATTGCTATAATTTAATTGACAAGGTTCAAATTTTCTGCACTCACAACTTTGATACCAACTACTTTATAGAATTATATTAATAACTTTTACTAATCATTCATTACACTAGAAGATATTCCTAGCCCAAATATATATTTTTAATTCTTAATTAATAATAAGTGTGGTCTTGTAAAGGTTTAAACTGTTAAATTCTTTTCAGGAAAGTGTACATTGCTGTACTCTGGCTATAATTATTATTGACTTTTTTTTATATTGGTATACTGAATATTGTAGAGTTTATTCAAGAGTATTTTGATTATTATTTATATATAAGCAACTGAAATTAAAATGATTGTTAAATGTATAATATGTAATGGTCAGTGAATGTATGGAGATGTGAATATATTTTAAAGTTAGAAAATACTCTAGCTTTCAGGGTTGAATTAATTATGATGGTGATACAAAACAGTGCCATATCTCTTCTATCTTCTCCCTCTCTTAATTTCTGAGTCTATCTGCAAACCAGGTTTCTGTCCATGATTGTCATCAAAATCTGAACATCATCTGATGAATATCAACAGGAAAGTTTCATGGATGTTCCTGTCTATATAACTAAGATGATTGATCAATATTGCTAACACTTCATGTATGCAATGATGAATGTTCCTGTCTATATAACTAAGATGATTTATCAATATTGCTAACACTTCATGTATGCACTGACTAATACCTCCTCCATTTATAATATCTGACCAAATTAAATATCACATGAATTACATCTGCATGAAATACTGTGGAATTAATAGTTTGGCCTGATAATGTTTATATAATATATTGAATTCTATCAATGTTTGTCTGAAAGTTTATGATAATAATATTGTAGTTGTATTTATATAATGGACTATCTCCATCATTTAATATCTAAAGTTTTCAGATTCAGTTCCCTTGCTAGTACTGGCAATGGTCAGGTCAACAATATCTAAATAAAAAGGAGACTAATATTAATGTTATCATGGGCCAGCATTGTTTCAAAAAATTTCACTCCCCCATCAAATACAGTTGCAATACAACTCTCTAATCTTCCCAATAATGAATCAACCATAACTCTCCCTAACCAATAATTTAGTACAAATAAATGTTTGCCTGACTTGCATTCACAGCATAGTTTCCAATCACAGAACTCAATTTCTATTGATGATCCACAGGAACCATTAATGGATTTGAACAATAGTTTGACACAAAGTTCATCTTTAAGCCATAGCCAAAAATCATTGTATAGTAAAAACTATCCTGAGATAACAGTAAAGCAAAATAGTGTAATAGTTAATTTGGATATCCATCTTACAAATGACAATAGTACAAAAATTAAAATATCTAACTGTGATACTAAGCACACAAACAAAAAGCTTAAATCAAACTCATTAAACACTAAACATGTCTAACATTAAAATAGCCACAATAAATATACAAGGTCTTAACTCATATAACAGACTCTCACAACTGATTCAATTCTTAAATAATCATGATGCTGACATTTTTGTAATAACAGAAACAAAAATTAGCAGAGTAACCAATCCAACCATAATTAACACTCTGAATAGCAAATACATTTTTACATACAAACCAAATCTCACACCAGCTCAAGGTGTTGCAATTTCTAATAAACAATCAATTTCCAGTAACAAACCTTAAAATAATACTTTTATCAGTTAATTCAATAATTATATATATTTTTGTTCCATTCTGTGCTTTACTATATTATAGGAATATATTCATGTCAAAAAGCAAGGGATGTTGTAGATACCCTACTGATTTCACATAACAAAATATTACATAAGCCTGGTACAGTTATCATGTGCGGTGACTTTAACTGCAGCTACAATGGTTTGCCACTCTCCTTGAAAGCCAAACTTTCACAAGTTGCTCTGCTGCCATTAGCACACCTGTATCCAACAAATGCTGTTACATTCATTGGTGCACAAGGATCCTCTCTCATAGATCTATTTTTTAGTTCTCCTATAAACCTAAAAACCTCAATTCATCTAACTGCAGTCTCATTTTCTGACCACATCTGTGTAACACTCATGCAAAAATGCCCGCATAACAAACAAACTATATATAAATTCTCATATAAGAAACAACTCCCTAGACAATTTAAACTTACCATAGATGACTTCTGTAATATATTAATAGTAAGCAACCATCTACATCAGATGAAAAATCTCTCTCCAATTGAAAAATGGTCTCAACTCAAAAAATACTAAACATGTGCTGTTCAGATCGTCTATCACACTATAACTCTAATAACCTTATAAAGCAACGTATTGAAGACATAAACTCAACCCTTAAAGCTATAACAAGGTTTGATGAGGCAAAAGATCTTATCCATAAGCTCCAATGTGAAAACAAACATTTAACTCAGTTATATAACCAGAACAACATGGTTTTTAGGCTGAGAAAAATTTTACCAAATCTATCAGCACTAATGAAAATCACAATAAATTATGCAAAATTTCCAATCCCATATGCTTGTGGCATTTCCATTCTATCAAAAGATAATTCACTCCTCTCTGGTACTTATGTTGACAAGGAACTTCTGCACCACTTGAATATTTCCCTTAAAAAATCTCATAGCTCTTCATGGTTATTTACAAATGAAACAAACTATACACAAAATTACTACATATCTAAACAACAAGTTTTTGATGAAATAGTGTATTTAAAACAACATAGCTCACTAGCAAATGACCTCATTCCAGCTAACATATATAAGCAAATGGAATACATTATATCTCCATTCCTACAGAAATACTATAATCAACTTTGTTCAAATGAATATCACATCCCTAACTTATCTACAAATATAGTATTCTGTATAAGAAAAAACTCCAAAAATCCACATCCAACAGTAAATGATTTGCATCTCTTACATTAGAAGACATTGATCAGAAAATGTTTGCTAGAATCATACTCAAACAGTTAAATATCTATGCTTTACCTAAAATTTCCATTTCACACTTTGCAGTCAAAGGGCAAAAAGCATCTCAAGCAATATTATTAGCACAAGAAGCAATACTTTATATCAAACAGAACAAACTAAAAAACTATGTGGCATGCCAGGTAGACTTTAAGTCTGCCTTTGACATTGTAAATTGGAACTTCTTATTCTCCGTACTAAGTCAAATGCTTTCAAATCATACACACCTTGTTACAACAATAGAACCATTAAACTTAAAAATTACATGAGACTCTCACAACCCTTTAAGTCAAGTAGAGGCATCCCACAAGGCTCCCCACTTGCATCATTACTTTTTGCAATATACATAGATCCCATGATTAAGGACATTGAGCAATGCATAGATGGTATTTTTCTTCCACACCTAGGCACAACTGTTAAGATCATATCATATGTTGATGATGTTTTGATAATATTCAGGGACCTGCAAAATATACCTATGATACTTCATAAACTGAAGAAATTTGAAACTATAACAGGATCGACGATACAAATAAACAAATCATCCTTATGGCAAATTGCTACTGGTCGCAGTCTTCCCTCACTCTTTACAGGTTCATTTTCTTCCTTTCTTGGCATACCTATTAATCTTTCAAAAACACAACTAAGTCATCACTTAAATCTTCTTGTCATAGACAAATTTAATTCAAAAATAAAGTGCTTCAACTCAAAATTACTATACCCTATAATGAAAGTTTGTATCATCAATGCCATTCTAGGAGGTATTCTTGCCTATTACAGCCCTTGGATGCATCTCCAAAAAAAAAACTATTAAATATTTCATGAGTATAGCAAAAAAATATATATGGGGATCAACATCACATCTTCTATCAATAGAAAATACCTGTTTTCCAATATGCAAGGGTGGGCTTAACCTAATAGCTCCTCAATCATTCACATCCTACATTAGAGCTAAGATGTACATCGTGACCACTACTAACCCCTTTTTAAGGACAACTCCTCCACCTCTACTTCTGCTTGCTATTACTCCATATGCGAATCGCCACTTTTTCACTGATCATGCCATTGAGCATGCTGATTTACTGGACAATTATAACATTAATACTCTAATTGGTTTGTCATACAAAGATCTAAAAAAAATTAATTACCCCGATAGACAACTTTGGTCAACACTATCTACTGCAAGAACACTAACTAAATTTCAAAATTTGTATGTGCCTCACTCATGGTTAAAATTCCTGTATAATCTGCTACTTGATATAATACCAACAAAGTTATTTCTCATAAATCGATTTAAACTAAACATTGATCCTACTTGTATACTATGCAATTTGCTCCCGGAAAATTCATCACATATCTTTGAGACATGTCCATACTTTTCAACCTTATGTCGCTTTGTATTCCACAAAGACACAATTAATTTAAAAAATATCCTAATAAATAATATAAAGAAATTAAAACCATTCAATGCCCTTGTAACCGTTCACACTCTGAGAACAATATGGCTTGCCCGTTGTGCTGTAATATTTGATAACAAAAAATACAATGTACTTAAAAAGAATAACAAAGAATGGTATAACATTTATCTTTATGCTCAGAAATATATACCTAGTAATGTCACAAAAAAAATATGGCAAAGCAATGTATTCCTTAGTTGCTCATTAATGCGTTGATAATGCGATGACAGTAATCATCTTGTTTCAAATCATTATATTCTAAAAACATCCTAAGATATTAAAAATTATAATAAAAAAAATGTAAAAAGCTCTTAATGTAAATATTCTTGTAAATATTTTGTTACTAATAAAGTTTAAAAAAAAAATATTAATGTTTAATTTATAACGATAAACTGAATCATTAAATTACAAGTTAGAAAACAAATGATTTGCAGTATTTTACGTATAACTTATTTCAAATTCCGAGTAAATATTATTTTATTAATTTATATTTTATCTAAGCTTTAAATGAGACATTATTTTATTGACCTCTTTCTTTTTCAATATATGTCACTTACATTTACCATAAAACAATTAATAATTATAATCCGCTTTTCTTTTTATTAATATCGGAGGGCTTCTAATTTAAATTGTATTCTCTGTTGACATAAATAAGTCCTTATCAAATTATCACTTTTAAAATTAGCAATAAGCAATATATATATTTAGAATGAATTTATTTTTAAATTTTATTTTATGTCTTACAAGTATGAGTAAAAATATATTACACAGCATAATTAAAGTATTCAACTATCACGGAAAAATATTCAAAATGTACGACCTTGTCGAAATCTACAACGTTAATCCACGGCATTTAATATAATGATATGATAAAGCATTGATTGCCATAAATAAGTACCCTCTGCTTTTAATGCATATAGAATATAATTTCACATGTCACTAATCCTTAGAACTATAATTCATTTACATACTTACATTTGAATTCACAGTCATCTCGTGTATATTTTCAAAATGCAACTTAGACTATCAATATACCTACCGATTATACAAATACCCATATTTCTATTGCTATCTTTGTAAAACCATTATTAAGAGAAATGTTCATGTTTGGACCGAAATTTCTTCCAAAATTATTCTTATTACTTACTTAACTGCTTTGATTCTAAATATATATATATTTACTAGTATCTTTTTACAGTATTTTAAAACTACTTTTCTTATTTGATTCTACTTCATTACTTGTAACCAATCCTCTTTCTCTCTCTATATATATGATCATACAAAACATATATACTAATAAAAATACTCTAGAATACACTCTACAAAATTCAATATGTCTATATAAAATAAATAACTCAATACTAGCTTACAGCAGTTTATGCCATTTTGAGTATATATAATACATTGATACTCTGCTATTTTTAGTAACATGAAAAACAGTATAATAGAAAACAAAGCAAATTAAATAGACCAAGTATACTTTGGACATGTAAGCATCATAATCATGGACGTCAATAAGTTTGTGATTTAATAGGCCCAGTTTTTGTTAATTTGAACACTATTGACTATTTAATACATTACATATTCATTTGTGCAATAAACTGTGCCTCTTTGGTTATTTAATTTTCTGTCATTCCTTTGTTCACACATCATCTTAACAATATCATGGTCAAAGCCATGTCCATAATTTTTTTCATGATTATAAAAGACCAATACATTTATAAAATTAGTTTTCTTAAATATTTGAAAACCAGGCACTCTTCACAAACCTGGGAGCTTAAATGTAAGATAGGGGATTTGAACTCAGATTTTCAAGCACCCTTCAACTATCCATACTATCTCATACAACTGATACACATGACCACACACATGTAGAAAAGATAAATAATCACCAATATACATATTTCATGCTAAATCAGCACTCATCAGTTGGTCCAGATTATCATCTCCCACACACATATATATATAAGATAGGGGATTTGAACTCAGATTTTTAAGCACCCTTCAACTATCCACACTATCTCATACAACTGATACACATGGCCACACACATGAAGAAAAGATAAATAATCACCAATATCCGTATTTCATGCTAAATCAGCACGCATCAGTTGGTCCAGATTATCATCTCCCACACATATATATAATCAGTGCTTAGTTTATGTTTTAGTTTTTTTGTATATTAAAGCATGTTGGTCATACTTGTCAAAATAGCAGAATTCTGACCAATGGGATTAACTGTTAGATCAGTCATTTGTAGTTGGGAATTGGCATTAAAAGAGGAATACATAATCGTTCCAATATTAAATATACATGAACATTATATTACAGAAAAATATCAGCCTTTCATGCTAATTGTGCATACACTTTGCGAGTGTTAATAATAAATGAACACTTTCTCACCAATACAAGATATAGTATTTATGCAGGAATAAAAGGAATCCTCTTATTCCTACGACTCAAACGCTTATATATGAGCAAATCTGAAGTGACTGTTCCATCATCACACTTTCTTTGCCAGTACTTCAGATTTGCTCATATATAAGCGTTTGAGTTGTAGGAATAAGAGGATTCCTTTTATTCCTGCATAAATACTATATCTTGTATTGGTGAGAAAGTATTCATTTATTATTAACACTCACAAAGCGTATGCACAATTAGCGTGAAAGGCTGATATTTGACTGTAATACAATTGTTTACATACACTATATAAAATAAATGCTTATTTACATGAACATTATATATATATACATGCTATGTAAATGATGTTTTGTATGTGCACAACAAAATATTATTAATCATATGTTTAATGAGCATGAAATCAGGTTTAAATTGAACTATAAAAAATGAAAAAGGTGAAGAAATTTGATATTCAAATTTAAAAATAAAGTGAGACTACAGGTCTTTGCAATGTAAAATGATCATTAAACCTTCTAACATTAGAAAGTGCATCAATGTGAGATCATAGACACCAATGTCACATAAATTTGTAAGTCTAAAAGCATTTTGTGTAAAAAAAAAACTGCCTGTGTCAAATTAAGTCTGACAAACTTGGAAACATCAAGACTTATATTGCTGATGTAATAAAATCAGGTTTTAAAGCAAAGGATAAACACAAATATATCAAGCATTTTAAAAAAAAGTGATATGGTTAGGAATAAAAACATTAGAAACAAAAAATGGACAGCACTAACATACATATCGCATGTTGAAAATATGATCTGTGCAGATAAATTCAATATCAGATTTAGAACACACATTAACTTAAATAGATTAATCAATAATAATAAGAAATGTATAAATTAGGATATAATGTCGTGTATGCAGTAGGATGTAGCCAAGCAGATTGTCCTATTCACACTATGGTGAAACAAAAGCAGTTTTAAGGATAAGAATGTCACAACATGCATTAACATACAAGAAAGCTAAGATTGACTTAACAAATGTATGGGTCTTTCATAACCATGAAAAGGATTATACATTTGTCTCTGGCATTGTTAAGATAATGTGTGAAGAAAGGACAAAAAAAATGAAAAAACCAAAGGGCATGGTTTATTGCATAAAATGAATACTTAATGAACCAAAGAGCCAATAGAATTCAAATTATCAAAAAAATGGGTCTTTTAAATTATTAACATTAAATTGCAATCAAATTGACAACCATGATTATGATATACATGGAAATTTGTTCCCTGTTACAATGTTTTTCTTATTATATATATATAAGGATTAGACAGTTAATCATTGCAGTCAGTTATGATATAGTGCAAAAAAAAATGAAAAAAGGCAGAAATGTTTATTAAGAATTATAAGGTTTTTTAATTCTTTTTATTATCAAAGGTTAACATCTTTTGATCATATAGGCATACATTAATTTAAATGATTAAGAATTTTGATACATGCTGCAATTCATTCTGTTTTTTAATGTATATATAAAATGTTTCAATTTCCAATTTTTGCTAGTCTTTATTATTATTGTTGTTGTTATTATTATTATTATTATTATTATTTTATTTTCTTCTTTTTTTTCTTCTTCTCCTCCTTATCCTTCTCCTCCTCCTCCTCCTCCTTCTTCTATTTCTCCCTCTCCTTCAAAAGAAAATTTATTAATGACTACAGGATTATATTTACTTTGAGCAACTCCACATACATATGTTTCCATTGCAAGTGAAAGGAGAAGTGTGTATACATAAAGAAAACTGGGGGGGGGGGGAGTTGAGCAGTGTTGTAGTTGTTTACAGTATTTTTATAGGATGATATGTGGGGGAGCAGGAACGAAGACTACAAATATTCATTTGCTAATTTACATTTGGATATATTTTATACAACTGCCTTTGATTAACTTGGGGGGGAGGGGTACAAGTACATATGTATACATTACATGTTTTTTAATTCTTAAGTTACATTTAGTGTTCATTTGACTTGATAGATATTTGTGAGTGATAGCTCATGTAATCTGAGTTCTCAAATATGCTATGACATCATGGTCAGGTGTCAATCAGTAACTTTTTTGTGCTTCAAGTCTTAAGTGTGTTGCTGCCATCCTTGAAATCAATAGCATGTGGTAAGATGGGAATTCTTCATATTTCAGTTGTTGACTAATGGCACATTTTTGGGGGAAACATTTGTTGATGACGTGGATTTATAGAAGTATGGTGGCCAGTTAGAGGCTTGATTGTTGTGTTATAAGTGACGTGCTTTCTGTGACAATGTCAGAATGCACAATTCTATTATCTCTGGCTCTTAATTTTCCCAGTTTGATATAAAATTTTGATGAATAGCATCTTGTATTGTTTTCTAAGGTGAATAGGAAAAGAATGCACCAATATGAATAAAGCACAAAAGTGGCTCAGCAGTCTGATTGGTCGGAACCTTTGTGATATGAATCAATGATTGTCTGAGGCATGATGTTGAAGTTGTTTATAGACTCTGGTTATGTTAGAAGAAATGATAGAATAAATGTTGCTGTGTTTCTTCTGCCCTGTGGCATATGAAGCAAAATGGATCAACATTGATGTACAATCATCAATATCTCAGAAAATATGAAGTGGGCAGGGCATGGATGTTTAATCTTAGCAAAATATCAACATACTTTGGCCCTAGAGATGAGTTTTTAAACTTCCAGAGTAATTGTTGATTTCAAGCATTGTCAAATTGGGATCATGGTGCAGATTTGGATGAATTAAGGAATACATTTTCCAATATGAATATTTGCACATAGTTTGAAGAAATGTATGTTAGTATGTGGTTTTTATATAATTGGTGGTGAATGATAATTGGTCATATATGGGATGTGGCCTATCTGTTTATGTTAATTTGAAGAAAGTATTGTAGCATTGGAAAATGTTTGAATGGGGCTATTATTAGGTTTGTGGTCATCTGCAGATGAAAAATATGAATGTTAATTCAAGTTTATTGTGAGTCAATGGTCTGCTAAGCTGTTTGCAGATATGGACACTGTCTTCCTTTGCCATAAAAGCTTGTTGCAGAGAGAAGAGATTTTGTTTGTAAAATCTTTAGAAAAATGAATACTGGGAGAGTAATAGGTGATTTTGCTGGTGAATAGCTGGTTAAATAGCTAGATCTTGGAGAATATGAAGAGTGAGGTTAGAGCACTATTTTTTTAAAATTCAAATATTCAAGTTATCTAAGGGTCCAGATTCGATTCCCATGTTAGTACTCACTGGTTAGGCCAGCAACACCTTAAGAAGAAAGGAGAATAATACCTCTCGAAATATTGTGCATATACTAACCTGTGTGCTATTACTAACAGCTGAATATATCGAAAGATTTAAATAACGTTAAATTTGTCTAAAGTCATTCAATACTTAATATTAGATAATATCTATCTGTAATATATATTTTCTACATACGTGATTCCCTCCCTCCGCCATTACACTAAAATTTTGCATTGCGCCCTAATTTTCCAGGGCCGTCTCTGGATCTGTATGCTGATTGGCTTTCAATATAATGTTTGCATTTTAGATAGAAATAGAACTACAATGAAGTCAAATAATTATTTGTTAGAAACATTAAATTTTATCAAACCTGAATAAATAGACGGAGTTGTTTTCCTGAATATTATTCATTTTGAACATATTTTTACTAATCGTCAATTGATGTAATCGTCTAAACTATTTAATATTTAATTCTTCATTTAATTTACTAACGCAATATTTATAGTCAATCAAATCTTACTTTCCTTTTTCTGTTGTGTTTTTTTTCTTTTCAATTTATTAGGTTAATATTGTTTATTACATATAGATATTTGATCTCCTCCCCTCCGAGTATTATTAAAACGCTCTATTTAAGTACAGAACAAAATATGTTTTAAACACGATGTAGTTAGTATCTTATTACGACAAAACAATAATTGCTT
Organism: Epiperipatus broadwayi; assembly: GCA_028023455.1. Taxonomy (NCBI): domain Eukaryota; kingdom Metazoa; phylum Onychophora; class Udeonychophora; order Euonychophora; family Peripatidae; genus Epiperipatus; species Epiperipatus broadwayi. The sequence continues at coordinate 26,651 of JAQFVV010013878.1, forward strand.
TTGAACATTTTGACAATAAATTTAAAAACACAAGCGTTCTTTCTAATGTTTTGTCTGAAGCATTACTCTGACTCATTTCCCTATTCTGTTTAATATTTTCATCTCCTAGGTTTCTTACTTAGCATTGTACTTAGAGATTTAACACATTCAAAATACAATGAATATATCTATTAAAAATTGAATGAGAGAAGAAGAAAATTGCTGAATTGAAATGCAATATTTATTATAATATCTATTAAATGATATAATAAAGTCTACATGTTTTATTGTGAGCTTTAGTTTATAGATTTACACACGCGTTTATATATGTATAGCTTCAGAAGTGTTTGCTATTAACTTTTTAACTCCAATCTGGAATATTCAAGAGTCTCAATAGTGCACTGGAAGAAAACAGAAATGGAACTTTACTTACGTTTTGATCCTTTTATCTTGATAATTAGACATTAAAGGTGTGATACAATTACAAACTAAATAAAAGAATTTTTTAAACGTGTAACTGAATGTAAAGGCAAGTTTAGTGATCTATGATTGTAAAAGGAAAAAAAATGTTTCAGATGTATTGTTACTAATAAGATATTTAATGTTAATTAAAATGTGTGAAAGTCAAGCGTTGGTAGTCGCGTGGTCAGCACAGCTGCCTTACAAGCAGTTGTCCCAGGTTAGCAGGTTCATGTATGGCCGAAGATTTTGGTTGCAAAATTTTAGATTGTATCAAATTTGAATACAGGTTTCGTAAATTTTTTATCTTCTTGCCTTTTGTTGAAAATAGTACATGAATTGACAACAGTTTATATTCAATAATTGTATGATTAAAAAAGATCTACATTTTGATTTACCAGTGCAAGATTTATGAAAGATTACCTTTGTAAACTTAACATGCATTCCTTTTTGTGGAGGAAAAACCATATTCTCAAATATATTTTATATAGCTGTAGTAAGACAAAGATTGTAATACCATTTCCAATTATAACCTAAAATCTTTTATAATGAAATGCTATTTCTTTCTATGGCAGCGCTAAATTTTTACTGCACTTCCATATTTTAAAATGATATACTTTGGGCTATTTGAATTTATCAAATATTTGGTTATTATATTACATTTTTTTATATTAAGGCAGAAAAATTGGTTTAAATCCCATGTTCAATCGGTTAGAAATGTTTTCCTTCATATGCTTGACATTTATATATTCCAGTATATAATTAGGTAATATAATCATTTTTACTTGATCACATGATAGCTTTTATATATTTGATGAATATATATATTTATATCTTACTAATGTGTATACATACATATTTAAATATGCACGCACCTTAACACGGTACCCACTTAATAGATAGAATCTTTAGAATATTCTATTTGTGTCAATTGAAAGGTATGAACATTAGAGTCAGTATTGCTGCATGATATAGATTTTTATATATTACAGTAAATATCAAAGTAATATATATTATGGCTATAACTTAAGACCATGCGCCTAAAAAAAACGACAGTAGGGACCTCTATATTACTTTATGTAACGAGTATGCGCTTTACAAATTTAATTAGTAAATATCAAAAAAAAAATTTATTATAATTATTATTATTATGTTTGAAAAAGAAACTTTATTTCAGACTAAGGGTTACATTGTGTGTCAGCATATACATATGCTTATATTGTTCATCTTGGGGATATATGTACAGTTTTAATTTGGATGATTACAAATTTCAATGGGGGTAATATTCTCTACATGAGCTAATGCGATAAGTGAATTAAGAAGATTTAGGATCCATATGAATATATTACATTGATATTTATATAAAAAATTGTGTCATGCTTTTATAGTTTATTGTTAGTGGTTATCAGCAAAGTATTAGTTATGTGGCTACCACCTGGGTTATTGTCATTTTATAAACAGATTACCTGTAGAAGAAAACATGAGATCTTGGATACATCTAGATTTATATGATTACATATACATTGATTTTACTTTTTTTTTATTAGATACAAAAACAATTTTCAGTAATTAAAAGTAAAATACAAATTATACTAAATTACATGTGAATCTCAAGTGATGAAATATTAATTCTGGGTCTCAGGATAATTTGATGACAGTTCCATAAGTTTTTTTCTTAATAAGTACTTGTGTTGGTTGAAGTTCGAACATGTGTTGTCTTTGATGAAACAGGAATTAGGCTTGCAGTGAGCTTACCAGTGTATGATGAGCTGGCACATGTCCATATCAAATGAAGTCAGTGGATCACTGTGCATTTTTAAAGAATGGATGGATGGCTCAACTTCTCGATGTCTGAACACTGTGGAATTTTGTTACAGGTTGGTGTTTTGCTTAAGAATGGACTAAGTGGTAGCATGTATGTCAGGGTAAGCAAGTTTTGCATCTTGTGCTTTTAGCTGCTAAATTATGTTCAAAAAAGTGGATGACTGGTGTCACATGTGATTTCCAAGCCAGAAGGTCCACCATGTGCATCACAAGGCATATTACACAAATGTGTCTGCATGAGCATATGAGTTGATAATAGTTTGGAGTGAAACACTGATTTGTCTATAGATATTTATCATGGTTATGGGTGTTGGACAGTTGTAGAACAGATAGTGCTGAGTCTCTTCAGATGTATGGTATAAGCTTCAGAAAGGATCAGTATGTGTGTATAGTCATTGGTAATAGAGAATATTATTATTGTTATGTTATTGTTCTTATTATTATTCTTATTATAGTTATTATTATTGTTGTTGTTGTTGTTATTATTATTATTATGTTTCAACAATAATTTTATTAAAGTTGGTTTACAAAATTATATAGGTTTAATTGCAAGAGTTACAGTGGATATCTTTTCTTTTCTTGTGTTTAAATAGTTCCATATTTAAAGTTACATGATCATTTGTAATTTATATTTAAGATCAAAGTTTCTAAATTATTAACATATCTTCAAAAACTTAAATTCTACTTTCGGGCTGATAGTGCTTAATTCAATATATAAAAAGTAACAATACTAACCATTGTGCAGTTGTTGGGACCATATTTTGAAATAGAATCTTGCTAGTTGCTTGAGAAGGGATCAAGTTGCCATATATATGTCTAGAAGAGCAATTTTGGAATCCCTATCCTTGGTACTTAAATTTGTATATAAATGTTAATGGATGTTGCCTGATATTATTTCCTATAATAATTGTGCATTGAGTACACCAAAATCCAAATAATATATATGTATTAGCCCAGGCTGTTGGTGTGGCAGATTTTTGATATGAGCTTGCATAATAGTTGTTTATTGTTGATCACTAACATGGAGAATTTTAGAGCAGAAAAAATGTTGGGATATAGCAAAGTGTGTATTTGCCAGCAGGTGCATTTACCAACAGGATGTAGAACTATTTGAATGTCTATACTTATTTGAATGTGTATACTTTGTACTGATTTAATAAGAGATGCATGGTATCAAGATGTTGCTGGTAGCTTATCCGTAAGTATTATAGGAATTAGACATTAAAGTGTGGTGAAATAACTAATATTTAGAGGCAAGTAGATTAACTATCCTTTGTATTCTGGGGGTTTCAAGAATTATGAAGACCCAATCCATTTTGAGTAGATCGTTGACTAAGCTGTTTAACAAAATATGGAAACTACCTTCTTTCCCCACAGGTGCTTGTTGCAAAGTGAGGAAATGGTAGATGTAAATAATTTGTGAATTTTAATATGGGTGTGTAATAATTTATCTTTGTTAGAACAAGTATATTAAACAGCTGTATTTTTGAATAGGTGTAAAGATATACTTTGCATAAAGAAGTAGTAATTTTAGTCAGTGATCCTTAAATTTTTTTGTACATTTTGCCTCATTCCATGTGCCCCCTAATAAAATGGGAAGCCAAGAAATGTGATGGGTTTTCCTTTAATAGTTTTTGTTTGTGGTTTATTGGTATGCAGTGACCATGCAGCAGTTTTGTTAAGATTGCATTTTAGTTTGTAAGTTGTGCAATTTTGAAGTAATTTTTGAAGCATTGGCAGTTATTTGCATGAAGGGAGGAAGACAGATAGGTCATCAATGTTTGTAATATATGAGATGAACTGTTCTGTATAGAGAATATGGATACCAGTTAATTTCTTCTGAATTTGTATTAGGAGAGGATTGATATAATAAGTGGAATAGAAGTGAGCTTAGTGGTGATCCTTGGAAAATGGATTGAGTAGGAGTAAATAAATTTGAATTCTTTCCATTAAGAGTAATGTGTATCTCACAGCTTAATGTTATATTGGTAATTAGATATGGTAATGTAGTTGGTATTGTAGTTTTAGCAAGCATATCTATTAATGTTTTAATGTGAACTGAATCAAAGGCTGCTTCAATGTCAACCTGTACAACCATGGGTGAGTATTTTTTTCTTTCTTGCATAGCATTTTGAATCATTTTAAACATAAGGGCAGCTTGTGTGGTTGATGAATCTTTTTAGCAAACAGCATTGATGAAATCAGAGGAAGCGGGTGCATCTCTAATTGGCCTTTTTCTCTCTCATGTGTCAAAGCATCAGCCTGGAAGTGAACCTGGGACAACTGCTTGTAAGGCAGCTATGCTAACCACTTGGCCACCAATGCTTGGCCTTTTATGACTTTTTCCAAGATTTTTATGGCTAGCAGATTCATGGAGATAGGCCAAACATTAGAAAGTGTAGATATTGATATTGATTTTCGATGAATGGAACCAAATCTATAGGGTATAGGTCTTTATAATTTCTGTGACAGATAGTTAGCAAGGCTACATAGATATCTGTTAGTGAATTGACAAAGATAAGAAAATATAAAATTAAGTATTTCATGAGTTCCTGGATACATGCCTTGTGAATTATTGCCAGCTTATCATTAAACTGGTAAAAAGAGAATGGTTCATGTGTTTCTGGAGATCTAAACTAGTCTGGAGTTCTTTTGAAAACAGGATGTGTTTGTAGCTTTTTCTGGAAATGTTGGCAAATAGGATCGATCATGTAACACATCTTTTGGTTAATAAAGTATATTGCTGAAATAATAATAATAATAATAATAATAATATCATCTTTATTATTATTATCATCATCATCATCATCATCATTATTATTATTATTATTATTATTATTATTATTATTATTATTTGATAATTATTATTATTAAGTTTTTATTAATATATTCACATATATCCAGCTATTATTTATCATGACATAGGTCAATTTCAGTTTTATTACAAGGCTATATTGATTTTATATGTAAAATTTAAATATTACACATGTATTCATTACAATATTTATTATAAATGTATATTGATAAAGCTCATTACAATCTTGGTACTGTTTTCATGTCTTCTGGTAAATGTCTCTGTTGGCAAAATTGTGTGGGTCCATAATCTAGGTTATTGCGTCACTATTGATTGCCTGTGTAGTAGGCATTGTCTTGCAGTTATGTCTGGTTCTGTTGGTCATCATTTCTAAAGATTTTATAGCATGTCACTTTGGTTAAGTGCATTACAACTATATCTGAGAGAGTTCCTCTGGCTATACATTTTTGCATGATCAGATGGAATAATGGTCTTCGGTTTTAGTGGCATCAACATGATTGGTTTTTGGACAATGATTGAGTAATTATGCAGAGGGGGATGCTGTGGCCTAGCTGGACTGAATATTTGTTGCACTGCACTGTATGCAAGTTTTGTAGTGTAGTCATTCTTGGGTGGCTTCAATGTGCACTGTAGTGACTGAAATTGAAGTGTGGGATGTGAAACTTGAGAGAAGTAGGTCTGGGGTCACATAAAGATGAGTTGGATGGTAACTGGGCACTTGATTGTGTATATGTGGAAACAGGTAGTTGCTGGTGACATAGAATAGTGGAAGAGTGGTGAAAATCAGAGATCAGATTTTTTAATTTTTAGATATCAGACAAAAGTTATTTTTATTCTCTCAATTGCATTTATTCTTTGTATATAGGTGTGATTTTTGCCTCAAACTATGTGCATTTTACAGGTTTCCTTGAGGTTCTAGTCTGGAGACATGAAACATTAGACAAGGTGTCATTAACCTGGCCACATGGCTAGGTGGCCACCATTTGCATTGGCTCTATTATTAAATGAATATTTTTTTAAAAAAAAATGTCACTATTCAATTTTTAGTTGTCAGAGAAAAGTTATTCTTCTATTTGATCAATCATATGTTTTCTTTATATATACGATTTTTACCTCTCAGCATGTGTGTTTTTCAGTTTTGTGGGAGATTCAAACCCAGAGACTAGGAAAAACATTACACTAGCCAAGGTTAGAGTTGTTGCAAGATAGGCAGTGGTGGTGGAGACACTGGTTGCCAGTGGCAATAGTGATTGTGGTGGAACTGTTGCTATTGTTGTTATTATTATTGCTGCTGCTGCTATTATCAAAATGTATGTTGACTTAAAACTAAGATAATAGATTTTTAAATGAATTATTATTACATGATTATGATATTGTTATTTTAACAAAGATCTGGTTAAATAAAGCAATTGGTGATATAAATGTATTTAGTAGAAGATATAATATATATAGAAGTGATAGAAAAAATGCAAATGAACTAAGAAGTGGAGGTAACATAACTGGTACCAAATATACATATAGTATAAAAAAGTCATATATCACATGAGCCCCTTTTTTTAAGCTTGTAAAATGTAAACAAAGTCCTTTTCTAATTGCTCAATAAGCTTTGAGATAAATGCTTCACAAGAGAAAGCATTTAAAATATCTCTATCAGAAATCACACCCAATCCCCTGACCAATGGTTTCATGCTTTGATACTCCTCAGGGATGCGCTATCAGACACTAGATTTACAAATATCAATCCAAAGCCAGCATTTATCTAAGAGTTAACCATTGAGTAGAAAATCTAAAATTTTCCGACAATTAAATGTCTGCAAACCCAGCTAAAGCATGAAACAATTGGTCAGGGGCCTGGGTGTGGTTTCTGATTGAGATATTTTAAATGCTTTCTCTTGGTTAGCATTTATCACTAAGCTTGTTGAGCAATTAGCAAAGCTTTTTTTTATACATATAGTATGTTTGAATATTAATTGATAAAAATATTATAGAATCGTGGAGTGAAATAACTTTAAAAACTAAAAAAGAAAATATTAATAGGACCATTATAGTAAGCTACTTTGTTGTATTATACATTATGTGACTATTTAATGAAGATTAAAATTTTTTTAATAAATTATAAACATGATATTACCTTAACTGATGATTAAATTGCAGTGGATATATCATGGACATTAATAATTATGCTAAACTTTACAGAATTAAATATTTTGCTGGATTATTTAAATTAATACTGCATATTAATGTTATAATTTTAAAGGGGAAAGTATTAGATCCTATTTAAAGTGGAAATGATAATTTGAAATGCTCTAATATTTCTTGATCCATATAATTCTCCATTAGACATGATGATAAATAGAGTTTATGAACATGCAACATTTGGGAAGTATTATATTCTATGTAAAGTACAAATGATAATCTGAAATGTAAAGTTTTGGATTATGCTCTAATATTTTTTGATCCATATAATTCTCCATTAGACATTATGATGGATATAGTTTATGAACATGTAACATTTATTAAAACTCATTTTACAGATTATATTCATAGTGATTATTGTGGTTTATATAAAATCTTAAAGGATTTTGACTGGAATGTAATTTATATAGAAACTGATCCAAGCACGACTGCTATTAAATTTTTTGGTATTTACAAAATCTTTTGGAACAATATATTTCAGTTAGGTATTCTCATAGAAACGATAAATATCCCAAATGGTTTTCTAAAGAATTATGTAGGTGTTTAAACCAAAAACATAAATATCATGTATTATATTAAATCTCTAATGATAATGCTGTTTTTATGCATATAGTACTTCCAAATTTAAACTAAGGCCATGATTGTACAATATATAAACAATTATAGTTAAAACAGATGATGTTTTCTGCCATAAAATAAAGTTGTAAACCTGGTGCTAACCACTCTTGTATATCTACATGGATTCTGGAATATATTGACTACTTTATATTACAATTCTCAGATTTTAAGAGAATTATAATTAGGTACTCATTTTCCTTCATTTTACAGCCTCATTATTATATTAGTATATTGAATATTGTTATTTCTTTTACCATATTGAATATTCAAGTGTGTCGGTGTTTTGAGATAGAGTGGTGGATCATGTGAAAGTCTGTGCTCATATACCCTAGATATTACATATATTGATACAGGTATATAAGCCTGTATTTCAGTTATTACATATTAGAGATGTCCACCCATCCCTTGTATATGTATTAAATGGATTATGCCCTGTACATGAGGGATCAGATTGACTTTAGGTCAACATGGGTGTGACAAGAATCTCAGCCTCAGGGTGGCCTTTGATTATTCCATCATCAGATTTTCAATTGGATGGACAGTTGAAGAGTTGGAGTGTGGAGTGGATTGAAGCCTGTCCATTAAAGTATGAAGATTGGCTATCTTAATATATATCTGGGTATTTATTGCATATATGTGTAGAGATGATAATGTGAACCAACTGATAATTGCTGGTTTAGCATGAAATACATTTATTGGTGATTATTTATCTTTTCAACATATATGTGTTCAAGTGTATCAGTGATTTGAGATAGAGTGGTGAATGGTGGGTCATGTGAAAGTCTGTGCGCACATGCCCTAGATATTATATACTGAATATTGTTATTTCTTTTACCATATTGAAATTCAATTCATTTACCTGAAGAAAAGTTATTCTATGAATGTTGAAATGACCTATGTTGTAAGATATTTCAAATCTATTGATCCCAAAATTTAAACTTAATGGAATATAAGGAAAGTCAAGCATCGGCGGTCGAGAGATCAGCACAGCGGCCTTACAAGAAGTTGTCCTGTGTTGGCGGGTACACTTCCTAGCCAATGCTATGACACATGTACAATAAGGAGCCACAGATATTAATGTATTTAAAGGACTATAAGTCAGTCTAATATTATAAGGGATAATAAAGTATAAAAATTCAATAGCATAACAGTTAATTGAATTACTGTTAATAACAAATCAATCAAGCTTTGATGCAAACCATAATTAATATTTTATAAGTCTTTGGAGTTCATAAAAAACTATGAACTGTAATTATTCAAGTTTTCATATTCAAACTCTTAACTCTCATAGTATTAATCAGTGAGCCTATGAAGATGATGATTTGACACTTGGCATACTCATGTTATGTAAATTGGATATATACGTACTAATAACTCTCCATTGTACTATAACATATGTTTTCTTTATTTATTTGAACTAACTCCATTCACTATTTGAGTTTCTTTATTTAAATAGTCTTGTGGGTTTTACTGGTATAGGGAAATGAAAAGGGAAAATGATTGGCACAGTCAAGTATTTGTATCCAGAGAAATGTATTCATAGAATTAAGGTTCATTACTATTGATAGCCATAGGCTGCAGATTTTGATTGCTATATCTTGTCTATTCTGAATTGAATGTATGTGGTCAGGGTATGGGTTGTATAAGATAGAGTGATTAGATGTAAAAAGCATGAAAGTCTTGAGTTCAAATCCCTTCCAATTACATATTAATTATAATAAATATGTTCTAATGCTGATATAAACATTTTAACATGTAATAATAAATTAAAGGCAGTTCAATTGTGCTTATATTTGTTAACGCATTTAAATTATTAATACAAAAATAACTAATCATTAAGTCAAAAAAGAAAATATATATTTTTATTATATTACATTAAAGTTTAATATTTTTCATTTTCATTATTATTTTTCTAAGAAATTTTAATTAGATATAACAATGTAATGTTTTTATTTTACATTTTATTATCATTAGCTATATGTTGGCAACTTATATTTAATATTTTTTTTAAAAACAATAGTAATAATTAATTATTCTAGTTTATACATTAATCAATTTTAACAGTTTTTAATTTAACAGTATTTCTTTTATTTTGAAATTAATTTTTATTTCACTTCTGCCAAGTTGCATGTTTTTCCAAAAGAAATATTTTAACTTATAATTATCTATAATGAGTAGAATACTTTAATTAACCAACATAATAAAAATTAGTTTTAATTATTTAGTGAACCATACAAAGATTTATTACAGTAAATTTTCATGATATATATATAACAAAAGGTTGCCTTCCGATCATCTTTTCTTTATTCACTTCTTTCAATTAAATAATTGTATGTTTCCATAAAATTTCAGAACCTTGTAGAAATTACTAAATATACTTTTTTTATTCTCATGTGTCATAGCATCAGCCGGGAAGCGAACCCGCTAACCCGGGACAACTGCTTAGTAAAGCAGCTGCCGCTGACCTCTGACCCCCAATGCTTGACTACTAAATATACTTTTTACAAGTCATAATTTAAATATAAGAGATTTGACAACAGACTTTCAAACACCCTAAAACTATCCACCCTACCTCATACCATTGATACACATGACCACATACACATAGAAAAGATAAATAATCCCCAATATATGTATTTTGTGCTGAACCATCACTCATCAGTTGGTCCAGATTATCATCTCCCACACATTTATATAATCAGTATTCAGTTTATATATCTTCATACTTTAATCGATATGCTTCAATTTACTCCAACTCTTCAGCCATCCATACCATGCTGATTCAGCAGGAAATATGTATTAGCGATAATTTATCTTTTCTGCATGTGTGTGGTTAAGTGTACCAGTGGTATTAGATAGGGTGGATAGTTTTAGGGTGTTTGAAAGCTATGTTCAAATCCCTATATTTACAATTAATCTCCAGGTATATGAAGATGGCCTATATTTCAAAGAAATCATAACTTAATTAAAAATATGATGTTAACTTGCTTAATATCAGAATAACAACAAAATGTGGAATGTTCAAAATATGTAGCTTTTCTTCCATTATAGTCAATAATCAGCAAAATTATTAATAACAATAGCATATATTTTTTTAAATAAAAGTTAATTGGATTTATAAAATATTTGTGTATTATGTTAAATAAACTATTGTAACAGATGAATAAATGTTCGACCATTTTAAAAAGCAGAAAAGGTTTTCGTTGTTTTAAATATACTTATTAGCACAAAATATTACTATTATATGCGTTTATAAAAGTTAATAGCTGTATTTTAACTTTAATAAGGTTTAAAATTTATTATACTTGGATTTAAAATGTCAATTATTTCATTGTTAAATAAATGTAAATAATTGTTAATCCAATAAAGCGATGTTATATCATTCGCGTATTTATTTAAATGTTTATTGAAATAAGGTTTAGTTAAAAATTACTATGTTGTCATAAATCCTGTTCATATAATGTATGCATTGTTTAGAGGCATTAACTATTCAGCCTCTGGAAATATTAAATATTAATTGAAGCTATTTAATTATAACATATATAATAATTATAAATGTTATATATAGAGTTTCAAAAAAAACTTTTTACAAACTTTAAAAACCCACCCCCCCCAACCCTTTCTCTTCTAGCATCTAAGTAAGGGGGTAGGTTATTTATTAATTTAAAAATAAAACGCACCAATTTATTAATATATAATAAATGAAAAGAGGGGTGGGGGGGAGGATTTTTTTTAAAAATATTTTAAGTTTGTTTTTTGAAATAAAATATAAAATTTTAAAAAAAAAAATATTAATTGAAGCTATTTAATTATAACATATTTATCATATAATTCTATCACGACCAGCTTACTCAAAGTTTTTCCAATAATATATATTTTTTCTTTCACTTCAGCTATCTCTTATTGTAATATTTAATATCTAATAGATGTCAGATGTTAGTGCTTAATAACCTCCCAACCAGTGCTGTACTATCCAATATTTGCAGAGTAGTTTAAAGTTTATGGTTTACATCAATGATGAACTTTAGATAGATATTGGCCAGTGTCTAGGCCTTTTGGGTCTAATAAACCTTTCCCCTGAGAGCCATCATTTATCTCTCTGCCTCTCTATCAAGTTATCAGCTTAATTTTAAAAACATGTGAATTTGTTCAACTCAAGACAATTGGTTGATATAGTTGTATAGATCTGAAACCAGTTTAGTGCTTTTGTATCTTTATTCTGTGGCCAAAAATGGTATAAAACCAATAAATTATCCAATGATTTTATTATATAACTTCAGTTACTCAATTTTGTTTCAGCAAAATATTTTTATTTTTATTTTACCACAATTATATCACTTACTATAAGCTTTAGTAACTAATAGACATCAGGTGATAATCCGAGATCCAAAGTTCCTCACTGATGAAAGACATAAGCTTGAAACCAATCTAGGGATAATGGATAGGACAGTACTGGATAGGGACTTGTTTTAAGCAATATCATCTTGTATATATTTGTTATTAAATATTATAGTAAGTAACATAACTGTTGTGAAAAAAATATATATGTTGCTGAAGCAATATTGAGTAAGCCAAATTTTGTCATGTGATATTCTATCAGTTTTATACCATTTCTGACTATGTTATAAAGCTACCTATAATTGTTAAAAACTAAAAACCATCATAATATTAGAAACTGAACTGGTTTTAGTTATATATGAGTATATTGGATAATTGGATTGGATTGAAGATATTTATATGTCTTTCAAATTGGCTTATATCTTGATAGTGAAGCAGAGAAGTAAATAATGGTTGTTGGAGTAAATTTGCATTAATTCATAAAGATCTAGACACTGGCCTGAGATTGAAAGCTCCTTATTGATGTAGCTTGAAATTAATTTATGAATATTGAATAGGAAAGTATGGATTGGGGAATTAAGGCAATGCTGAATGGGCATTTTAGGCACTATCATCTAGCAGCTATTAATTAATAAAACTTTCAGTAAGTGGCATAGCTGTGATGAAAGAAAAAATATATTTTGCTGATTACATATTTACATTACTGATTTTTGATTGATGTTTTATTAGCCTCAAAAATCTCATACCAGTCAGTTATATTGTTTTTATGTACTTGATTTATGTTGAAGAAGCCTTTCAGACTACTAAAATCCATCAATCAAGGTGTAGTCTTATGGGTAAGGCATATGTTTTGCATGTGTAATATATTATAATACAGATTACATTATATGAATCCATTGTGTATATTACAGCTCTGAAAAAGACTATTGAAAAGTCAAAACTGTCAGCTATTTTCAATGACACATATAAAATGCTGCATTGTATATGAATTAAAAATCCATTTTTATAATTTATATTAGTAACAAATTTAATTCTTCAATTAATCTCTGTTATCTGTCTACTGAAACATTTTTGAAAATACAGACTTACATTTGTACTTAACTCAATGATTCTGAGATCTATTGCACTATGGAAGGATTGTACAAGCACTGTTGTGTTTTGACTTTAAATCTTCCTCTTGTCACCATATTTAACGTTATTTTGTTGGTTTTACATTTATTTGACAGAAAAATCTGGATATAAATAAAAACTAATTCTTTAGTTTTAAAAAATCTGAAGATGTCGGTAGTTCACAAAAGAAAAACTACAATAAGCCAATAATAGTTTAGAGTATTGTTATTTTGTAGATTCTTGATCGATTATTGTTAGCAATTAGCAGTGAGAAAAAAAAAGATTTTTGTCTATAGTTTATTTAAATATTTATAATTATTTTATAAAATATTTATATAATAATTATTAAAAAAAATGTATTCATGTTTATATTTAAATTTTCTTTAATATGTTTATTTTTAAATATACCACTAAAAAAATTCAAATAACAATAAAAAGCAAACTACAATTATTACACTTTGTCAAGCATCATTGTTCAAAACTTTTGTGATATTTTAATAATTACAAAGCAATTTTAAATTTTAGAACTGATTTTCATAGCTTTGTGATGACTTAGTAATAATTTCTTGTCATTTTAAAAATGAAACTAAATCAGAAAAAAATTCACCAATTTATTTTTTTCAATAGCATTATAATAATTTAAAAAAGGGAATTTAAACCCAGACTTTGAAGCTCCCTTCAGTCATCTACTCTATCTTATATAACTGATATACATGACCACATACATGTGAAAAAGATGAATGATCTCCACTATATGTATTTTGTGTTGAACCACCACTCATCAATTGGTTCAGATCATCATTTTCCATAAACATATATAATCAGTAGTCATTTTATATTAAGATAGAAAATCTACAAACTTTAATGGACAGGCTCCAGTCCTCTCCACTCTACAACTTTTCAAATATTGTCCTGCCCATGTTGACCTTAAGTTGCTATGACCCATTGGTGATGTAGAACCTTAATATGTCCATTTAAATACACATCACATTTTTAATGATATGGATGATTTAAAAGGTGGATAGGCTTGAAGCCTGGTCATTAAAGTTTTAGATTTTCTATCTATGGGTGGGGCATGATCCTGACCAACTTATGAGTGCTGATTCAGCACAATATATATATATTGGAGATCATTTACCTTTTTCACATGTATGTGGTCATGTGTATTGGTTATGTAAGATAGAATGGATAACTGGATGGAGCTTAAAAGTCTATGTTCAAATCCCCTTTAATTATGTCTAGCTTAAGTATATACATAATCATCATCATCAACAACCATTATCAATCCACTGAAGGATGAAGGTCTCTCCAAGTTCAATCCATATTTTTTTTAGCTTCTCTTCTTCACATCACCCCTGCACACTTTCTTATTTCATCCATCCATCTCACATGTGATCTGTTTCTGGGTCTTTTACAATTTCTTGGAATCCAGTTTAAGATTTCAATTGTCCAGCTATTAACATCTTTTCTAACAATATGTCCAGCCCAACTCCACTTCAGTCTTTTAATTTTATCAATGAGGTCATAACACCTGTTTGTTCTCTTACCCATACATTGCATTTTTGATCTCGTCTTGTTACTCCCAACATGCATCTCTCCATATTTCCTTGAGTGGTCTGAAGTCTCTGTACTGTTCTTGTATTAAGTGTCGAGTCTCAGGTCCATAAGTAAGAACTGGCAAAACACATTTATTAAAAATCTTTTTCAAACACATAGGCATATTTTCTTTTAGTATCAAGTTATTTCTACCAAAAGCACTCCAACCAAGTTTAATTCTATGATTAATTTCATCCATTATATTTCCATCTGTATTAATAATCTGACCAAGGTATTTGTAACTGTTGACTTCTTCTAACTCATCATAATCAATCTTTATTTTCATATTTTGAGAAAATCTATTAAACATTACTTTAGTCTTTTTAACATTTATCTTTAGTCCTACTTTTATTTGATAACTCCTGCAACATTTCCTGTAGATCTAAAGCATTATTTGCAAAAACAACTACGTTATCTGCAAAATCTAAATGACTTAAATAATCTCCATTTACTTTCACTCTTTTAGCTTCACATTTTAATCCACAAAATACTTCTTGCAGCACTGCTGTAAAACGTTTTGGAGATATGGAATCACCCTGTCTTACACCCTTTTCAATGTTGATTTTCCTACTATTATTATGCAATCTAATTGTTTCTGTTGCATTTTTATAAATATTCTTTAAAATATGACAATATCCTGGATCTATACCTTAATGATCCAATGCTTTAATCACTGAAGAAATGTTTATAGAATCAAATGCCTTTTCATAGTCTACAAATCCTAAGCATAATGGCAACTCATATTCATTTCCCCTTTCTATAATTTCTCTCAATACCTGGATATAATCTACTTTACTAAAACCACTTTTAAATCCAGCTTGTTCTCTTGGTTGGTGAAAATCCAGTGTTTTCTCTAGATGAGTTGTAATTATCTTAGTAAAAACTTTGTATAAAACTGATAAAAGACTGATAGGTCTGTAATTTCTAATATCTTCTTTATAACCTTTTTTAAATATTAATATTAATACTGCATTTTTCTAATCATCTGGTACATCTTTATCATTTAGATATTTGGTATATAACTTTGCTAAATTTTTTTCTATTTCTTCACCTGCTTCTTTTAATATATCAATTATAATTTTATCATTACCAGGAGTCTTCCCTTTCTTCTTAAATTTAATTGCATGTCTCACTTCCTCATTCAAAATTCTGGGCAATTCAGAAGGTATAATAGGTATAGGAGGCACTTGTTCTTCATTACTATATAATTCTTGATAGAAGTCTTCTACACATTTTATGATGTCATCTCTATTTTTAGTAATAATGCCATCTTTTTTTCTTATTGTAGATATAAATTTCCTACCAATACCAAAATGTTGTTTAACATCATCTCTATTTTTAGTAATAATGCCATCTTTTTTCTTATTGCAGATATAAATTTCCTACCAATACCAAAATGTTGTTTTACACTCCTTAAACTTTTATTCTCTTCTACAACTTTCCTTGCTAGTTCACAATTATACTTTCTTATATCATTTTCAACTCTTTTCCACACCATTTTATAAAATTCAAGATATTCAATCTTTTTTAATGTATCATTATTGTATATCCTCATATTCCTTCTTTTTTTCATAAATTCTCTAGTCTCAGTAGAAATTTTATTGGTCAATTGCTGCTTTTTTCTACCAGCTATTTTTGTTGCAATCTGAATCATGTTCAAAGTCTACTAATACTTGAAACTGATTTGTAAGTTCTAATTTAAATTTATTAGAATGTTTCTGAAGATTAGGAATATCAACTGTAAATACTGTTTTTCTTAATAATTTTTGTCTCTCTAGTTTTGCATTAACATGTATCTTGCATCTTACTAATCGATGATCACTTCCTGTGTTAAATTTATTAAGAACATTACAATCTTGAAATATATATTTTCTGTTAGTCAAAATATAATCCAATTCTGCTGTATTTTCATTTGGATGCTTCCATGTCCATTTCCTTTTAACATTTTTCTCAAAAAAAAGAATTCATAATATAAAGTTTTTATTTTTCTGCAAATTCCACAAGTCTATGTCCTCTCTCATTTCTATTACCATAACCAAAATTACCTACAGCATTTTCATCTTTCATTTGTTTACCAATTCTAGCATTAAAGTCTCCCATAACAATTTTACAATGTGGTTTATCAAAAGCCTTTTATACATCCATATAAAAATCTTCTATAACTTCATCACTATGAGAGTGTGTTGGGGCATAAACCTGAATTATCTGCATTTGGTATCTGCTATTAAGTTGTGAAACTAATCTTGCCACTCTGTCCAATACACCATCAATCTCCACAATGTTATTCTTCCATTTTTTATTTATAATGAATCCTACTCCACTTGTATTTCCAATATTTGTGCCTTTATAGTAGAGTTTATGTCCACTTTTTAAATCAATTATTTCTTCACCTTTTCTTCTAACTTCACATAGTCCAATAATGTCCCATTTAATATAAGACAGTTCTTCTTCTAACTCTTGCAATCTTCCTTCACTTGAAAGTGATCTGCAGTTGTAAGTACCTAAGTAAAAAGTTATCATCAAATGGCAGCATGAGTCTGCAATCAGGGGATTCTTTGTACTCTTCACCTTCAGCCACTAACCGCTGCCTTGGTTGGTGACTTTACAGCCTCCTGGGGATAAGGGACATGATTTATTTTTGTCTGTCATGATTGTATATATTGGAAAAAATATTCTTAAACTCAGAGGTAAAAAGCCAATAAACTCACCATGCTGGCTAATGCATGTTGGTGAGCAGTCCATCCATGTTCATATACTATATGAATAATCACATAGTAATAACAACTGCAACGACAAGAACGTATGGAGTGGACATTAGGAATTTGCTCTGCTCGGTTCTTTAAGGCCTCCAAGGGGAATCAAAGTATCTCCTTTCAGTTAATAGAAAACTCCTTTCTGCAGCCATATACATGATACCTGTATTTAAATAATAATTTTAAAAAATTTAAAAAAAATTTCATTATGAATTTCACTATATTATTACTCTTTTTTTCTATATTTGGAAAGTTCAAATATGATTTTTTTAAGATGTTCTTCATTTGAAAACTTATATTTCCAATAAATAAAATAAATTTTATTGATTCATATTATTTTTAATAAAAGTTTTAGTATTAAAAAAATATTGAACTATTAATTCAAATTGCCACTAGAAAAAGAATGGAAAAACATTGAAATGCAAATGAATTAAAATAAAAGAATGGAATAATAGTTACCTGATTGTACCTATGTAAACTGTCAATCAAATTGTTTTAAATGGTCAAATAAGATAAATGAATTTTACCTTTTCTTGAACGTCTGCAAATAATTAATCATATCAAATAGTAACTATGTTTTGTCACTAAATATTTTAGACAATTCTACATAAAAATGAAGTAATTAAAAGGTGATTTTTTTTTCTCAAAAAAGGCAATTGTGCTACCTTTAAGTAACCTAATGCAAGGTAAAAGTCCCTCTATCATCCTTCTACAAAAACACAATCGTACTCAAAAGGCAAATATGAATGAAGAGTACAAAGAGATACATTTGAATGCAGTACTAGACAAATAGTTTTTAGGCATATACATAGTTGTTGTTTTTTAATTAATTGTGAGCAAACATTTTTATTCATGAAAATATTCAAAAGAAGTATATACATATACTTAATGTAATTTATCGTTTTATGTTTATAAAAAAAAAAAAAATGTTTTTCTATTAAAACGAGATGTAATTTTTAAAAAATATTTTTTATTGTTATAACTGAAATACAGGCTTATTATATACCTGTATCAATATGTGTAATTTATAGGGTATATAAGCACAGACTCTAACACGACCACCACTCTCCACTCTATCTCATAACACTGAAAACACTTAAACGCACATATGTTGAAAACATAAATAATCACCAATATACGTCTTTCATGCTAAACCAGCAATTATCAGTTGGTTCAGATTATCATCTCTACACATATATGCAATAAATGCTCAGATATATATCAAGATAGCCAATCTTCATACTTTAATGGACAGGCCACCCTGAGTTCGAGATTGAACTCAGGGTGGCCTTTGAGGATTTCATCATTAGATTTTCAATTGGATCAATGGTTGAAGAGTTGGAGTGTGCAGTGGATTGAAGCCTTTTCATTAAAGTAAAAAGTTTGGCTATCTTAATATATATATATATCTGAGCACTTATTGCATATATATGTAGAGGTGATAATCTGGACCCACTGATGTGTGCTGGTTTAGCATGAAATACATATATTGGTGATTATTTATTTTTATGACATATATGTGTTCAAGTGTATCAGTGTTATGAGATGGAGTGGTGAGTGGTGGGTCATGTGAAAGCCTGTGGTAATATACCCTATATATTACTTTTTTTTTTTACTATTGTGAATAATTTTTATTAACATTGTGTAGAACAAAATGTTTATTTTGAAATTTAAAAAATTACCGAAGAATATAATATTAGCATTCAAAATAATAAATGAAAAAAATTGTAACAATGTGTCTATCCTTGTGATAGTGTAAACAAAATAAACAAGGATTTGTCTTCACTAAAAGAACTATACGGTGCATATTGCTTCAGAAAAGAAGTTCATAAAATATTAAAACTATTGTTTTCTTGACTTCCAGTAAAAATATAAATTCTAAATCTTTTTGGAAAATAAATTATTTACTGCTCGCTAACTTCAGACCGCAAAACAAATTATTGTAATAGTAAAAAAAAAAAAGTGGGCAGGTAAATATATTTAAATAAATCTTTATCTGTAAAAAAAAAAAAAAAACCAATTTAGTAACGTATTTATTTATGCCATTTTAAGAAAAATATAATATTCCTCTTCCAGGTATATGCATGTTTTATTTGCATTTTTTTTCCATTTTTGAATGTAATTGATAAAAAAACTTAAGTTTATAATTTTAAAAATATAATTCTATTCAATTATTTTTATTACAAGAATAATGAGTTTTAATATAGCATAGTATATACATGCACACACTGACACATAGATAAATAGAGTTAGAAAATCATCAATTTATATGTTCAACAATTTTTCATTTCTTCTACTTCTTTAGCATTAGTTTGGCTTCTTTTGCATACTTATGACTATTTCAGCAATAAATATTTTCTTTACTCTTATAATATTCTTGCTGATTGTACATAGTAAGAATATACCTATATTTAATATATAGGGTTATCTGTCATTAATTCATAATCTTTGACTCCGGTTCATTTTGGATATATATCGATTTTGACAATAAATCTTTTTTCTTTATTATAAAGTTAAACTTTACTTTAAAAATATAAATAAACATTAATATTTCTATCTATAGTTTCGTATATATATATAATCAAAGAAATGTGTGGTTAATTTCATGTAATAACTAGACAATAATTATTAATCTTTCTATTTAGGGTTTTATAAGTATACATAACCAAAGAAATAAATGTTAATTTCATGTAATAATGAGAGAAATAGTTTGCACAGGTGCCGCTAGGTAATTATCAATTACTACTGACAGAGCTTAAGCTAAACTAATTCTAAAGTACAAAATATACTTACATTTCATTGGTGGGAGGGGGGGAGGGGGGGGGGGGGGGGGCGGGTGTTAATTAATATAATATCAGCACAGCATATTTTATAACATTAATTAAACAATAAATTAAAAATCACTTTGCAATTTTGGTTGATAATAGAAGTACTTTAATAAATGGTGATTCAGATTACTAATAGTCTGCCTGTGTCATAAGTCTTATTTTATAATGCTTTATTATTCCAAGTTTTTTCTCAGTACATAATGTTTACTTACTTTTTGGAAACTCTGCCTACCATATTTAAATTAAAATACTTAGAAATGTGATGAATGAATATTTAATAGCTCAAAATTCCTCTAATGAATAACAATACAAACATTAATTGAATCATATATTTGGCTAACTGGAGCATTAGCAGATATATATTTGTTTATGTGTAAGCATTCATGCATGTCATGTTGTGGATATTTATGCAGTTTGATTCAAATGAAGTATTTTTCTGCATTCACATAGAATTTCTCACATGTGAAATTAGACATAATCAAATATAATAATAATTTTTATTAGTCATTCATTAGACTAGATATTATCCACTTAAGGAATAATATTTCTGGAATATAAATTTTCACTATACCAATCTCACTTAAGGTAGAGACTAGTTTCTATTCACTTTTAACATCTTGTGGAGGGGTGTAATCATAAACATGTAATCAAAGTCATGTGAAAAAGATCTATGATCCCCAAAATACACATTTCATACTGAACCAGCACTCATCAGTTGTCCTGGATTACAATCTTTTACACATATATTTATCATTACATATAAACAGGCAAAAACTCTCCATATAGTAGTGCCACCTTGTGTTAACCAGAGTAATCAATGGATGCAAGAAGGCTTGTGCATAAAATCCCTATCTAGTGCCTACTCATGCAATATCCCCAGACTTGTTTCTGGCTTGTGGCCTTCATCAGTGAGGAGCCTTGGATCTGAGAGCACTGCACCTAGATCTTAGGATCTAATGCAACCCTCCAGCAGCCACCTTTTATCTCTACTTCACTACAAAATTTATGAGAATGAAATTGAAAACACAATATTTTCAGTCTAAGCTGAATAGCTTATATAGTCATATGGGTCTGAACTCAATTCAGCACCCATAGATTTTGGTGAGGCAAGCCAGAAACTAGTCTGGGGATATTGGATGAGTAGGCACTAGATAGGTATTTTATGCACCTTCTTGCATCCATTGATTACTCTGGTTAGCACAAGTTGGCATTACTATATGGAGAGTTTTTGCCTGTTTATTAACAGTTATGTGCTAGCATGAGATGGTGATCGTGTGATGTTTAATCATCACATATGTGTAAAAGGATCTGGGTTAACAGATGAGGACTGGTTCAGCATGATATGTGCACATTGAAGATCATATATCTTTTTCACATGTTTTTGTCACATGCTTATGACTACATTCCTCCACAAGGTATTTAAAGTGGATGGAAGCCAGTCCCTATTTAGTGAAAAATTATAAAAATATTATTCATTGGGTAGAGAATCTATAGTCTAATGAATGTCTAATAAAAATATACTTCCATCAAGTGATTTGTGTCAAAGACATGAGTGTGGTAAGTTAGTCAATTATTGCAGCTTCAATGATGTGTCAATCTATATATACTGAATTATGATCAAGATATGTATAAGAGATTGTGATCTGGGCCAACTGATGGGTGCTGGTTCAGCTTGAAATGTGCATCTTGGCATCATACATTTTTTAAACATATTTTGGTCATATGTTTATAATTATATCCTTTCACAAGATTATATGCTTATAATTATATCCTTTCCAAAGTGGATAGAAACCAGTCCCTATCTTACATGAGGATGGTGTTGTTTAATTTATACTATAACAATATTATTCATTAAGTGAATAGTCTCTAGTCTATTGAAGGACTGAATAAATATGCTTCCAACAAATAGTTTATGTGAGGGTAGTAATTTTGACATATCAATTTAAACTGTGATAATTGGTTATCTATATATACTGAAAAATGATAGAGATATGTGTAAAAGATTGTGATCTGAGTCAACTAATGACAGTTGGTTCAACATCATATGTGCATTAAATAAATGAAATAGGACTTAAACTTTAGTCAAGAAGCAATGAAGATGAACCATTCGGAAACAACAACAACAATAATAATAATAACAATAAACAGGCAAAACTCTCCGTACAGTAGTGTCACCCTGAGTTAACCAGAGTAATCAATGGATGCCTCACTGATGAAATCCACAAGCCAGAAACTAGTTTGGGGATATTGGATGAGTAGGCACTAGATGGGGATTTTATGCACAAGCCTTCTGGCATCTATTGATTACTCTGGTTGGCACAGGGTGGCACTACTGTATGGAGAGTTTTGCCTGTTTAATAACAGTTATGTCCTAGCATAAGAGATGGTGATCATGTGATGTTTAGTGGTTTAATAATAATAATAGCTGGATTTGCCTTAAACAAAGCACTACATGCATTAATATAATAAAGAGCAATAAAATACATTTGAAAATATAACAACATAGAGAGTCTAAGTTATAATCTCCTAAGATACAATCTCCAAAACTATACTGGCAAGATAACCATTCCTAGAAAATAAGAGATCAACTAAGCTACTATCTCTTAAACAAAAATAATCACAGGTGTGTAAAAAAGATAAATAAATAATTAATATTAAATCTAACAGTAAAATTAGGCAGTAAAATAAGCAATAAAACTATACATCCACTTATACTTTATTCAGCATAATTATACACCTTCAATAAATAAATAAATAATTCATAAGAAAAACATGCATAACATTTTCAAAATATATTAACAAATGATAATATTCTGAGAACTTTGACAGATAGAATACAAAATTATATCCAAATGATATGCATATAAAATTAATAATGAAATTAAAAACAAAGTTAAAAATATTAAAACTTAAAATGAAACCCTTTTACTATTTATAGAGTAAAATAAAAGTCCTTCTGTTTCCAACAATGAAACAGAATACA
Organism: Epiperipatus broadwayi; assembly: GCA_028023455.1. Taxonomy (NCBI): domain Eukaryota; kingdom Metazoa; phylum Onychophora; class Udeonychophora; order Euonychophora; family Peripatidae; genus Epiperipatus; species Epiperipatus broadwayi. The sequence goes on from JAQFVV010013878.1 coordinate 50,150, forward strand.
AAAGCAAATAATAATTCTGTAGACAGTTTAAGATATCTAGCACACAAGAACATGACATAATTAAGTAATATAAATAATACTTCACAATTCAGAAATGTGCAGATGTGGCCATTTATTTAAAGAAATTTTTCATATAAAAAGCAATAACAATATTTATTTCTCTCAATAAAATAGTCATTTATCTTTTATCATTGAAAGCATTTTATTAAATAATAATTATAATAATAAACAGGAGAAACAACTCTTAAAATGTCATTTTAAAATATTCTTAGAGCAGTTTTCAGAATGATGATGATGATAAGAGAGAATGGGTGAGTAGACGTATTATTATCATAGAAAATTTTATATTAAACTTTACTAAAGATAATAATAATATTAAGAATATTCATATTTCCATTTATAATTCATAAATACTATATTGAAGTATTTGATAGTATATTATAAAACTTCTAGAATAATATGAAACAATTGTGTTCTTTTCACAGAGCCAAGACAATACATTTCTCTTCTCAGTGTGAAATAGACATAATAAGTTAAAATTGCTTTTTATACTGCTATTGAATGATAAGAAATGTTTTCTTATAATAACAATATAAATAAATCTATGTCCACATAATATAATTTAACTAAGTCAAAGGTTTTTTTGTTTAAATGTGTATAATTGTTATAGGAGATATTTAAACAATATATTATCATAACAGGCAAATTATTATTATTATGAATTTAAAGTTCTTAATTCAAAATAAATTAATCTCAAATAACATTGTTTTAGAAAGATGAGTATCTTTAAGAAAAACATTGTGAAGCAATTAAATAATTTTAAAGTCATTAGTTAAGAAATTTAAAAATACATTAAAGAAATTTGAATATCAAATAAACTTCAAATAATAATGAAGAGTAATAATAGTTTTTACTTAGTCAAAGTAATGCCAATGCTGTCTTTTAAAGTTCCATCATCATCATCATTATCAACCATTATCAATCCACTGCAGCATGAAGGTCTCTCCAAGTTTAATCCATCTTCTCTGATCTTTAGCTTCTCTTCTCCACATCACCCCTGCACACTTTCTTATTTCATCCATCCATCTCACATGTGGTCTCTTTCTGGGTCTTTTACAATCTCTTGGAATCCAGTTTAAAATTTCAATTGTCCATCTATTATCATCTCTTCTAACAATATGTCCAGCCCAACTCCACTTCAATCTTTTAATTTTTTTCAATGAGGTCAGTAACACCTGTTTGTTCTCTTACCCATACATCGTGTTTACGATCTCTTCTTGTTACTCCCAACATACACCTCTCCATACTTCTTTGAGTGGTCTGAAGTCTCTGAATTGCTCTTCTATTAAGTGTCCAAGTCTCAGATCCATAAGTAAGAACTGGTAAAACACATTTGTTAAAAACCTTCCTTTTCAAACACATAGGCATATTTCCTTTTAGTATCAAGTTATTTCTACCAAAAGCACTCCAACCAAGTTTAATTCTATGATTAATTTCCTCCATTATGATTCCATCTGTATTAATAATCTGACCAAGGTATTTGTAACTGTTAACTTCTTCTAATTCATCATAATCAATCTTTATTTTCATATTTTGAGCAAATCGATTAAACATTACTTTAGTCTTTTTAACATTTATCTTTAGTCCTACTTTCCTACTTTCATCTGATAATTCCTGCAACATTTCCTGCAGATCTGAAGCATTATTTGCAAAAACAACTACATCATCTGTGAAATCTAAATGACTTAAATAATCACCATTTACTTTCACTCCTTTAGTTTCCCATTTTAATCCACAAAATACTTCATGCAGCACTGCTGTAAAAAGTTTTGGAGATATGGAGTCACCTTGTCTTACACCTTTCTCAATGTTGACTTTTCCAGTGTCATTATGTAATCTAATTGTTGCTGTTACATTTTTATAAATATTCTTTTAAAATATGACAATATCCTGGATCTATACCTTGATGATCTAATGCTTTAATCACTGAAGAAATGTTTATAGAATCAAATGCCTTTTCATAATCTACAAATCCTAAGCATAATGGCAATTCATATTCATTTGTCCTTTCTATAACTTCTCTCAATACCTGGATATGATGTACTGTACTAAAACCACTTTTAAATCCGGCTTGTTCTCTTGGTTGGTGGTAATCCAATGTTCTCTGTAGACGAGTAGTAATTATCTTGGTAAAAATTTTATATAAAACTGATAAAAGGCTGATAGGTCTGTAATTTCTAATATCTTCTTTATCACCTTTTTTAAATATTAATATTATTACTGCATTCTTCCAATCATCCGGTACATCTTTATCATTTACACATTTGGTATATAACTTTGCTAAAAAAATTTCTATTTCTTCACCTGCTTCTTTTAATATATCAATTATAATTCCATCATTACCTGGAGCCTTTCCTTTCTTCATACATTTAATTGCATGTCTCACTTCTTCATTTAAAATTCCGGGCAATTTGGAAGATGTAATAGATATAGGAGGTACTTGTTCTTTATTACTATATAATTCTTGATAAAAATCTTCTACCAATTTCATGATGTCATCTCTCCTTTTAGTAATAATTCCATCTTTTTTTCTTATTGCAGATATAAATTTCCTACCAATACCAAAATGTTGTTTTACATTCTTAAGACTTTTATTTTCTTCTACAGCTTTCCTTGCTAGTTCAGAGTTATACTTTCTTATATCATTTTCAACTCTTTTCCGCACCATTTTACAAAATTCGAGATATTCAATTCTTTTTAATGCATCATTTTTGTATATCTTCATATTCCTTCTTTTCTTCATAAATCCTCTAGTCTCAGTAGAAATTTTATTGGTCAATTGCTGTTTCTTTCTACCAGCTATCTTTGTTGCAGTTTTCAAAAGTATATCAGTTATTTTCATATTAATTTCATTCAAATCTGAATCATGTTCAAAATCTACTAATACTTGAAACCGATTTGTAAGTTCTAATTTAAATTCATTAGAATGTTTCTGAAGATTAGGAATATCAACTGTAAATATTGTTTTTCTTAATAATTTTTGTCTCTCTAGTTTTACATTAACACGTATCTTACACCTTACTAATCGATGATCACTTCCTGTGTTAAATTTATTAAGAACATTACAATCTTGAAATATATATTTCCTGTTAGTCAAAATATAATCCAATTCTGCTGTACCTTCATTTGGATGCTTCCATGTCCATTTCCTTTTAACATTTTTCTCAAAAAAAGAATTCATAATATAAAGTTTTTCTTTTTCTGCAAACTCCACAAGTCTCTGTCCTCTCTCATTTCTATTACCATAACCAAAATTACCCACAGCACTTTCATCATTCATTTTTTTACCAATTCTAGCATTAAAGTCTCACATAACAATTTTAAAATGGTGTTTACTCTGATCAAAAGCCTTTTGTACATCCATATAAAAATCTTCTACTACTTCATCACTATGAGAACTTGTTGGGGCATAAACCTGAATTATCTGCATTTGGTATCTGCTATTAAGTTGTATAACTAATCTTGCCACTCTGTTCGATACACCATCAATCTCCACAATATTGTTCTTCCACTTTTTATTTATAATGAATCCTACTCCATTTGTATTTCCAATATTTGTGCCTTTATAATAGAGTATATGTCCACTTTTTAAATCAATTGTCTCTTCACCTTTTCTTCTAACTTCACAAAGTCCAATAATGTCCCATTTAATATAAGAGAGTTCTTCTTCTAATTCTTGCAATCTTCCTTCACTTGAAAGTGATCTGCAGTTGTAAGTACCTAAATAAAAAGTCATCATCAAATGGCAGCCTGGGTCCGCAATCAGGGGATTCTTAGACCGTCCGCCTTTGGCCACCAACCGCTGCCTTGGTTGGTGACTTTACAGCCTCCTGGGAATAAGGGCCATGGTTTATTTTTGTCTGTCATAATTGTATATATGTATTGGGAAAATATTTATCCTTTACACAAACATTCATTCTGCCTTATCAGGCATTGAGAAGAAAGACCATGGTGTTTCTTGATCTTAAACTCAGAGGTAAAAAGCCAATAAACTCACCATGCTGGCTAATGCGTGTTGGTGAGCAGCCCATCCATGTTCATATACTATATGAATAATCACATAGTAATAACAGCTGCAATGACAAGAATGTATGGAGTGGACATTAAGAATTTGCCCTGCTCGGTTCCTTTAAGGCCTCCAAGAGGAATCAAAGGGTCTCCTTTCAGTTCATAGCAAAACTCCTTTCTGCAGTCTAAAATTTAAATAATATAAAATTAAACATCATATAACAACTTAGTTTTACCATTATGTTTGCTGCAATGTAAATCCTGTACACTTGAAATCTTTAATTTAGAAGTTTTACCTAGATAAAGTTAGATTCCTAGTAAATAATTATTTTTACTAAAAAAAAAAAAATTATTAAAAAAAATTACTCTTATTAAATTAAAATGATTAAATAACAGTAATAATGTATGCAAATGTGAATGTGACACCCAGTGTATGTGCAAGTGTCAGTTTCTCTTATTTATATCGTAAGTCATGTGATTACTTTATGATTTCTAATATTGACATTTTAATTTCCATCCACTTTATTTCTTTAGTTTGAATCCAGTGTCTTGCCAGCTATAAGGAGAAATTCTAAAAATAATCTGATTACATATTCAGTTTTCTAAAATCAATTAATTTACATCTAGACAGATAAATTAATTATTTCATTTCCTATTAAAATAAATTATTTATAAATGAAATATTACATTACAAAATAAAAATTACCTTATTCTAAATAAAAACATTATCTTATAATATTTATTTAACATATTCATATTAATTTAATTTAAGTACTCAGAACATTTAAAATTCTCTTTTTTTAAAAAAAAAAAGAAAAAAATGATATTTAAAAAACATTTTAAACAAAAAAGTGTAAAGAAATTAACAACTTTACACTCATTCATTCAGATATTAACATCACGTGTTCGCAGATCCAATGTTCCTCACTGACAAAGGCCACAAGCCAGAAACTAGTCTGGGGATATTGGATAAGTAGGCAATAGATGGGGATTTTATACAAAAACCTTCTGGAATCCATTGATTACTCTGGCTTGCACTGAGTGGAAATACTGTATGGAGAGTTTTTCCTGTTTGAATAAGAGTCATTCAGATATTCATGTATACACTGTAGTTTTAAAATTATCAGCTTTAATATGACTTCTTTTAACTAACTAAATCTAAAGTATTTAATTATAATATTTTATATTACTATTCAAATTGAATTAAAGCATTTTAATATTTAACTTAAATATTAACAAAGCTAAATATAGGATTTTGAACTTGGTTTTCAAGTTTAATACCAATATCAAACTTCAAAATACTTTAATACTTAAATTATAATTATTTTAACCTTATTGGCTTATAAACTACATTAATTAATACTCTAAGTTCACAAATACTTCAAATTTAAGTACTTTAAAATTAGAAAGAACTATTTATAGGACTAAAATACCTTAACTAGGCTACTCAAATCACTTTACAACTATGAAATTGCAAAATATTTATACCCTGATTTATGGTGTAAATGAACATAGGATCACTAAACAACAATAAAGTTTGTCAAGCATTGGTGACCTAGGTTCACGTCCCAGTCAACACATTTGACATATGAAAAAAAACAATAAAGTTTATTCATTCTAAAAATTAAATTCCTGAACAACAATTTTTGCTTTTAGACATTAGATGAAAAGATATTTCCATGATTAGCTTCAAGCCAAAGCTAATGGTCAAGCCAAAGCTAATGGTCATAATATATAACCAGTAAATTATCATAGCTTAATAGGAAATTGAAATGAAAGTCACTGCCTCTCCCAGCTGGGTTATGCTAAGCCATTAATCAAACATCAATAAGCTATAAAATCAGTTGGAGTGATCCTATCCATATCTTTAGTTCTGATCGTATATAAGCTTATTTATTAAAGTTATTATAAATCAAAGAGTGAAATCTATTTTAATTTGATTTATGTACAGTTTAAATGATCTGAAAGCACAGTATAATTATTTAAAGGATCAAAGCAATATTTTATTTTTTACAACCCCTAAATCTCAAATGAAATTCAGGTTGTTTTCATAAATGAAATCAATAAATTATTATAGCTTATGGTAGGGGATTGAAGTAGAAATAACTCTAACTCCTATTGGCTTATCCTGAACCAATAATCAAATGTCAATAAACTATGAAAAGAAATGGAATAATAACACTCGTCTTTTTAGTTCTGGTTATATACAAGCTTAGATTGCATTTCCTGGTTACATTTATTTTTAAAAGACCCATTGTTTCATTTGGTATTTGGAGTTGTTAAAACTAAATACTGTTTTGATTTTTCAAATAATTAAATTGTGATTTAAGAGCATTTAAACTGAACATAAATCAAATTAAAATAGATTTTGCTCTTTGATTTAGTATCATTCTATTTCTTTTCATAGTTTATTCATGTTTGACTATTGGTTGAATATAGTCCAATGGTAGCGGTTGTTATTTCTATTTCAATTTTCTATCATAAGCTATGAGTTATTGGTTACATTTATTTTAAAAAACAACTAATATTTCATTTGGTGTTTGGAATCGCTGAAACCAAAGCATTGCTTTGATTCTTCAAATAGTTAAATTGTGATTTATTTAAAATAAATTTCAGACTTTGATATATAATGTCAATAAACTGAACTTATATATGATCAAAGCTAAAAAGATGGGTTGGATCATTCAATTTCTTTTCATAGTTTATTGACATTTGAATATATAGCCTTAATCTGTCATGTCTGCTCTAGAGGAGAGGAGACCTTTAATCATCTGATAAATACATGTCCAGGCTATAACAGTTTTAGACACGTCATCTCTCAACACTGCTTTATAGCAGTGGATAAAATACTGGACATCAGGGTTTGTCTCTCCTCTGGTGACTTTACTGTTATCAGGTTATCGACCTTCTTGACATACGCCCTTTGGTACACAAGATGCATGACAAAGTTTACACAACCAGCACTGGACACTAATGCCATATTTTTCGATACTCTTAAAGTTCTTCAGAACAAGGACAAGATATTATCCTCTATATTATTATTTACAAATACATGGAACCTGCTAGTATGACCCATGGACTCACATTATATGGATATTGGACCTGATATATCAGCATTATCATAAATGAAGAAGTCTATAATGCAACATGCCAGACTCTGCTATAGAGGCAATGATTCCACACTACATGGATACCAGTGCTGATACATCAGCAATGTAGAGCCAACCTCAAAAGGGGTGGATAATACCAACAAATTGGAATTTATACTTACTCATACACTGACCTGTTAGTGTGGTTAATGGCTCTGCTATGCATCTACTACACCTAGGACACCCACATTACCAAGCCATCTTTGATGGAAGAAGCCAATACTAGCAATGGAATTGAGCCAACATTAACAAAATGTATTATAATATTCAACTGTAAAAATTTTATTATGTCAATAAATATGTTTTTAAAATAAAATAAATAAATAAAGATTTTTACAGGTAAGAAATATTAGATGCATACTGCCTGAGATCATCTATTTATATCTAACAGTACTATTGTATGCATATTTCAATTGGATTCCACTTGCCATGTAATTATAGAAATTATTATAGAGAGGCTACAAAAAACAAAACGTATACCAAGATTAAAGTTTCATGCAATAGAAACAATTGATATATTATTACTAAAATTGAATTTACTTAATAGCAAGACATCTTTTACTATTATATGCAAGTCATAAATCTATTATAGACTTGGATTTAAAAGCAGCAAAACAAAAAAAAGTGCTAATAAAACATAATATCCACATCCTAAGCTTCTGAACCAATTTACATTTAAAAAAGGTACTGTTCAGTGCACTCTGTAATGTGCCACTAAGCGACACTGCATTACCCAGCAAGAACCATACAAGTGATAAATTTATGCATTTCACCAATTTCTGTTTTTTGTAATTACTGATTTTTGAATGATTTCTTCAATAGAAATTTATCACTTGTATGGTTCTTGATGGGTACTGCAGTGTCACCTAGTGGCACAGTACAGCACATCGAACAGTACCAAAAAAAATCTCTTTACAGATATTATTTTGACTATATCTTTCAGACACTATTTTAAAAATTATATGTGGCATAGAGTCAGCTCTTGCCAAAATATTTTTAAAATCTAATACAACTATAGTTAAGAATTAAAAGCTATACCTCAGACAAAGATATCATTTCCATCGCGAAGTGTGACATATATGAAAATAAAATCTTAACTCTGCTAAATGATAATACATATGTAATAATAAATTAAGATCACATTATTTATCTAAAAACAGCAACAAACACTATTATCAACAAATCACTCAATGGAAAAAAAAAAGTTATTTTCCAGGAACATATTTCCACTTAATCCAAGGACAGATATAAAAAAATTTACAAAACTAATACCTCCTTTCTTCCCATAGCACAATACGGTTTTCTATTCAGCTTCAATTAGCTATGCCACTAATATAATACAAGTTATTATACCAGTTTTAAAATCATACACAAAGAAACATTTTTTTCTACATTAAGAAATTTTAAGATTAAAATAAGTGATATATTAGTTAGATTCAACATTATTTCTTTGTTTATAAATATTTTGATCGATAAAACTTGAAATATGATTGCATAGCATTGGGAAAAGGGGGCAATATTATAAATATTTTTATTACTCTGATGGGGTCTCTCATCTCAGAGGTACTTATAAATTTGTTTATGGAGTGGACACGACTTGTGATTTAAAATCAAGATATTTTAAACATTAATTTGCATCAGATATATAGATAACGCATTTGTTGTGTGGTAATATAATAAAGATAGAATACATATTTTTTTCTCGTACATAACCAATATCCATCCTTATGTTAAATTTATAAAAGGAACAGAAATTAATGGGGAACTTCTTTTTCTAAATGTATTCATCACTAAAATAATTGAATAATCTTTTATCGCTTTTTATTTTCAGGAAAAAAATTTGCACACGTTCCATAAGCTCTTATAATTTTAATCTCAGCATCACTCAGCTCTGATTTTTACTATAGCAAAAATTCACTTTAATAAAAACAGTTAATCTTTCAATTAAATCATACCTAGAGTATGAAATTGTATAAGACAGTTTGATAGTTAATGTTTATAATAAAAATATAATAGAGTGTTAACTCAAGCTCAAAATAGTTGCATTTACGAAGCACAAGAGAAGAAATAAACAATAGTCATTATATCTTATGTTTCTTTTATATATGAAAAATGAAAGACAGTACTGGACATATTCTGAAATGTTTATCATAAGAACAATTTACTACTGATCAAAAACTTGATAATATTCTGTTCAGTTAAGGACTCAATCTACAAGGTGTTTCTCAAATCTCATATGGAGTTTGTGGAATATTTTATGTGGGTATGATTAATCACTGCATCAGTTTTAGGAGAAATGAACCTCCTAATAGAATAAAACAGCATCCATCATCATCTACATTCCCAATACATATTATAGGGACTAGTCATAGTATAGATATTTGAAATACCAGGATTCTACTTAGATATGATATTCATCATTAAAGACAAATTAGGAATATCATCAAAATCCTTGAAAATCAGATGGAATCAGCAAATATGATGATAAACAAAGCAAAGCAAAACTCCATATAGTAGTGCCACCTGTGCTAAACAGAGTAATCAATGTGCTAGTATTGGAGATGTGATCATGTGATGCTTTCTGGTTTAACAAATATGATGATACATGCAAATTATCTCCAGTTGAAAAAAAATGCAAAGAATTTTAATAAAAATACCTGTTGGTTGTATATTAATTTTCTCATCTATAACATGTTATCCCTACTTTTATATTTTAAGAATTTCTATTTTTGTTTTTAATGTATATATCTTTAATATCATTATATGTGCTGGTTGTTGCAATTCCTCTACAGTAGTTCTTAAAATAAGATTCATTACCCAATTGATAGCAAATAGTGTCCATTTGGAACATTGACACAATATTATATTTTTTACACATGTGTGAACCAGTCAATATTATATATATATTTATTTTTATTTTTTGTAACTCAATTACTTTCTGTGACTGAAATCTTTTAGTAGAAATACATTGTTTATTTATGCCAACTCTTTTTGCAATAATGAATTAATAGTTTGATAATTAAAAATTAGTGGTTATATTTATATAAAAAGATCATAATAAAATTTTGTTGCCCTAGTCATTTATTGGAATGGTACACATTCAACCTTTAGCAAATAAGGTATTTGGATACTTGAAATTCTTATGTAACTCCCAAGAAATAAAGAAATTTCATTATTTATATATATGTGTGTGTGTTGGAGATGATGATCCAAACCAACTGAAGAGTGCTGGTTTAGTACAAAGTACTTTCATTGGAGATTATTTATCTTTTTCACATGTATGTGGTCATATGTATTGGTTGTATGAGATGGAGTGGATAGATATAGAGAGCTTGAAAGTCTGAGTTCAAATCTCCTCTACTTATACATATCTATATATTAATAAAATTTTATATCTAACCAAAAATAGTTCTTACTAAGTTTATATAACAAAACTAGTGACTTTTAGCAAACTCAAATAATAAAATTATATTGAAATTTTATGATAGTTAGTGAAATCCTACATTACATTAAACAAAGTAAATTACAGCAGTTCTCAATCATAGGATAAAGGATTAAGGTACGTAACATCTTAAAAATTAAAAAAAAAAACATTTTCACTTTAATTTAAGTCCTATTTATTAAAAATTAATCAGAACAATCAAGAATTAGTAAGTGTTATTTTAAAATATCACATAGCATAACAAAATGTGTGAAATAAATACATTCAATTCTCTCTTAAAATATGAAATCTTTTCATGAATTCAACCAAAATTCCTTGAAAATAAAAGGAATAAAAATTGTGAAATGTAAAAAAAAAACTTTATATCTTGCTACAATTTAAAATGCATGGATCTACGCTTTTATAAAAGTTTGCTGTATTTACACTGGAATCAAAACTTTTTTCACAGTATTATATAAAACAACTGTTACATGGTTAAAGACAAACAATTATTATTTTCAAAATCTAAGTTGACAAATATGAAGGATGAATGTCTAGATAAATAGTTATCTGCTATAACAACTAAAACACATTTATATATACAGATACAATATGATTTACAAACACTCAGACTATTAGCAGTATCTCATATGACTCCTAAGAAGTGTATTTGTTTTATATAAATATTTCAAATTTGATTTTTGATTTTTAAGCATTATTTACAATACATATTAAAATGTTTGTGTAAAACATATAGCCATAAAATCACAAAAATGTAGAAATAAAAATACTTTTATTTATCTACATTTGATTTCTTTTGTCTAATTACCTATTATAATAAAATAGATTTGCTTTTTATTATTATTGTCATTAATTACAATAAGTTTTATAATATTTGTTTTAAAAAGTAGCAAAAAACAGTCTTTTTTTTTAAGTGATTTAGACTATAAGTGGTATGACGAATCACTCCTCCTGAAAGGGGGACAAAATTTAAATTTTATTAGATAAATTCCAACTAAATTTATTTTTACAAAATATATATATACTTAGAAAAATATTGAAAGAGAACATATTCAATTTAAAAAATAATATAAAATTAGGGCATTGAATATTGATTGTAGTATAATATATCACTTGTGGCCATAGTGTCTTGAACGAATTTATCAGGAGATAGAACTTAAACATAAAATTGATCTGTTTCAACATAGGTAATCTAGCAGAGTGCTAAATAAATTCTCACAATTGAATTTTATTTATAGTCAAAAAAGATAAATAAATAATTAAAAGAACTTTTCAAAACTTGTTAACAAATATTTTTAAATGTCTAAAATTTCTATCATCTATTAAGATTGAAATGATGGATTTCAAAAGTTTGAAGTAAAATTAAATTTCTTATGAAACGTGAAAGTGATTAAATGTATTCAGAATAAGCAGGCCAAGTTTAGATCTTAATGATTGTTTAAAATTCTTAAAATAAAATGAGTGACGTTATTGCAGTTATTTTTAAAAAATTTCAACATATCAAAAGTATCTTAGGATAATTAAAGCACTTTTTAATAATCTTTGTATAAAAAATAGAAATTGTGGTTTTGAAGTTGGAAAAAGTATTTCCTGAAATGATTCACTTTTTCAGGTACAACATTTTCAATAAAAAATGAATTTCTGAAAAATGTTGTACAGAGAAAACTAAAAAATAAAACAGTCAAAACTCCCCATACAGTAGTACCACTCAGTGCAAGCTAGAATAATCAATGGATGTCAGAAGGCTTGTGCATAAAATTCCTATCTAGTGTCTACTCATCCAATATCCCCAGACTAGTTTCAAGCTTGTGGCTTTCATCAGTGTGTAGCCTTGGATCAGAGAGCTCTACACCTAGTTCTTAGGATCCATTGATTACTCTGGCTTGCACTGAGTGACACTACTCTATGGAGAGTTTTGCCTGTTTTAATAACAGTTATGAGCAAGCATAAGAAATGGTGATTATGTGATATTTAGTGGTTTAACAGTGAAAACTGTAAGCATAAAAACGCATGAAATAAAACATGTGTAAAATAGCTTACTGTTTACATAGATATTGAAAAGTGTTTCCTATTAAAAAAACAATAACTAATATTAATTTATGTATGTATTCAGGTTAAACATCATTAGTTTTAATATATGTATGTCTGTCAGCCATAGAAAAGATATGAAATGTTAATTTATGGGAAGATACACACCAGAAACTAATGAAAATAATTGTATATCCATGCGCAGTAGGATAATATATACTAGTAATATTTACTTATAATAATGTCAAATGCCTTGCATAGTTTAGTATTATAATAAATTGAATGGCAGATGCTGGAGTTCAAGGTCGATAGTTCACGACTAAGTTCCGTCACTTCCGGTACTTGAATTTATGAATTCCAAAGGCATAAACCATTGGTGGTCGAGAGATCAGCGACAGCTGCTTTACAACCAGTTGTCCCTGGTTGGCGGGTTCGCTTCCCGTCTGATGCTATGACACATGAGAAAAAAAAATTATATAGTGTTGAATATATCAATTTTAAAAAAAAGGTTTTATGTTTATTTTAATTATAAATGGTTTTAGGTTTCGACCCTCCCCCCTCCCTCAATTCCTTTCCGTAGAAGTTAAATAACTACTCTTTTTCTATTAATTTCTTAGAAGTGACGTAAAAGTCAAATATAATATATATACAAGTATGAAACAATAAGTGTATACATATATTTAAATAAAAGAGAAAGTTGTTAAGGGTGATTGGTTCCCGATTAGACCGTATTAATAAAGGTAACGTAATATTATAAAAACATTATGTAGTTTTTAAAATCGAGATTCTTTTTTTTATTATTTGAAAATCATAATGACTTAGTTTCTCTGGAGAGCTATCAAGCGAGACATTATGTTGAATGCCAATTGAGTGTTTTTTGTGCTGTTTATTATTAAAACAGACCTTTTTTTTTTTTTAAAGGAAAAAAAATTGTTTATTTTTGTAAAGTAAAATATATTGTTTACGAAGTCAAATATATTGCGTTGCTTAAACTAATGTAAAATATAAATGTTCTTCTTAGTCTCAAGAGAGCAAAATAGTTGAAGTTTTTATTATATACACAATTAAAATTCAAGATCACGACGCATAAAGATTTAAAAATAGCTAGAAAAAAGAAAATGGTATAGCCCTTTTGAGATTCAGCTTAAATCATACATGAATAATTAAAAATATTTTTTATTTAAACATTAATAAATAAAATCCAATACTTAAGTAATAAATATAACTATATTATATTAATTTTTAAGTTTATTTAAAATCTAAACTAAATAAATTCTATGTGCGTGTGTTAGATCTAAATATATTTATAGTATTTAAGCTTGTTAAAAATAAATTTCATTCTACACGCAGTGTGTATCATTGAAAAAGTGACTGGTTCTCTTTTTAAGCTGCTGCAACGCCATCTCTAATCAATTTTTTTTCCCCATATGTCAAAGCATCGGCCGGAAAGCGAACCCGCAACAACTATCTGAAGACACTGCTTGCAGGGCAACTGGGCTGATCTCTTGGCTACCAACGCTTGACAAATTTTATATGTAGCAACATATTTTTTTACCACGAAAAATCCAAAATGCCAGTGTGAATGGATTATGAGTTATTTCATGAAATGCGAAAGTGTGTTTCATACCTTATTCCATGATGGAACAATAAATTTTGTTTCAAATTGGGAAAAACTACTATTGAAACATCTGATATTATTCAAAATATGTAAAGCAATAAAACCATGAGTTATAAGAATGTTTTCAAATGGTTTGCAACATTTTATGATGGCAGAAAGGCCATTGAAAGTGTTTCACAAAGATAGAAAACACCCTGATACATTTTATGCCATCAATTGTAATCCAGATATGCAATATTTTAAAATCTTTGCAGAGAATACTAGAACTGTGCCACTATGTAATAAGCATATTGATTTAGAGATTATAATGCAGAAAACTGGAGAAAGGACCAGCCATCTTTTCAATGGAAAACACTCAACCAAGTGTTTCATTCAACCTAGTTAACCACAATTTTTTTTCATTATCATAAATAAATTTAGGGCTTGTCATACCTTATACACATCCAAAATGAGTCATCATCATCATCTTCAACAATTATTAATCCACTGCAGCATGAAGATATCTCCAAGTTCAATCCATCTTCTCTGATCTCTAGTCTCTCTTTTCCACATCATCCGTGCACACTTTCTTATTTCAAGAATCCATCTCACATGTGGTCTTTTTCTGGGTCTTTTACAATCTCTTGGAATACAGCTTAAGATTTCAATTGTCCATCTATTATCATTTCTTTTAGCAATATGTCCAGCCCAACTTCCCTTCAGTCTTTTAATTATTCCAACAATGTCAGTAACATATGTTTGTTCTTGTTAATCTTAACATGCATCTTTCTATACTTCTTTAAGTAATTTGGAGTCCTGTATTGCTCTTATATTATGTGTCCAAGTATCAGATCCATAACTATTATTATATTGTGGGGAAAGTTTCATAGTTCATAAGACACTAAAATAAAAATATATGATTGCAGTATATGACCTTTACCATTAACTGAAAAGATGTCTTATTCCTATTGATTTCCAGCTTATGCTCTGAACAATAATCTAATAATACTTTCAATTGTCTATTTATTAATTAACAATAAAAATAAAACACTGAGAGTAGTAAAATAACATAATAATAAAGTTATAGAGTTATTAGTCAAAATAAGAGTCATAGATCACATTACCCTATCTCTTAAGCTTGTAAGTTATAAACAATGAGGTTTGCCAATTCCTCAACAAGCTTTGTGATAAATGCTTAGCCAGAGCCATGCTTTGGCAAAGCACAAAACCATGGTCAGGGGTTGGGGGAGGGGGGGTTCCTGACAGAGATATTTTAAGTGCTGGCTCTAGCTAAGCATTTATCACAAAGCTTGTTGAGGTATTGGCAAACCTCATTGTTTATAGAGTTATTGTCTGATTAATAATTAATGCAATCAATTATGTGATCAAATAGATAAAATAATATTAAATATGCATTTTGTATTCTGGTTTAAAGACTTTAAAACCAAGACATTAATATATTTGTCTGAAAGTATGTGATGGTAGCATTTTACTTGCAATTATAAATTGGTCTATTTCCTTTATCTTGTACTATTAAATATCTTTAGAAATATTCAAAATTTATTTAAACTTTTTCAAATATATTCATCTGTTAAAATGGTGGTCCAATTAGTGTTTAACTAAATGTTTGAATGGTATTATGCTCTTCTCTTCTTCAAGTATTGCTGTTTTATCAGTGATAGTACCAGCTGGGAAACCAGTGACTTTTAGGTTTGTGAATACTGAATTTACGATAATGCTCTAATCAATTAAGCTATT